>CAJVPP010003531.1:0-11380 GCA_910592005.1 Funneliformis mosseae | reverse complement strand
ATTATTAATTTTAAAAATTTAAAAATACTATCATTAGATAGATCTTAATATAACAAATCTAATAAACTTTATTTCATGTTTTTATAATCATTAGATATTAAAATATTATAATTTTTCTATAATATTTTATAGCTAATTTATATTTACGCTTTAAGAGATATAATTTTTATATTTTTAATAATTGAAAAAAATATTATTTTATTAATTATTTTTTTTAATAAAACAATAAACTAAAATTTATTAATATTATACTAATTAAATTTTAATGCTTATATTTTATTAGTTTTTTTTATTATATGTCTTAGCATTATAATTAGATTAGGCTTCTTATTTTGATATATTCACATTTATTTTATATTTTTTGTGTATAAAAATCACTAATATAAGCATTATTATTAAGTATACCAAATCATTTTTGATAAAGATGATGCTAAAAATATTACATTTTACATATATAAATTAAGATCAAATAGATTAATTAAACTATTTTTATGTTAATATAATGTAATAAAACTGATTTAACCATTTATTTAATAGATATTCCCATTATTTCTGAATTATAAAATATAAAATATTTTATTTTTATTATTTATATTATTAATTATATTTTTCTTTAAATCAATAAATCTATAAATTATATTAATAATTTTATCATTGTATTTCAAATAAACTTTAAGTTAACCAATTATCATTCTTGAATGATATTTTATCATTCAATAATAACAATTATTATAATTCTTAAATGATATTTTATTATTTAACTAGAATGATTTATTATTGTTTTTTTTAAATAATTTGATTAAGTTAGATCAAATCAAATAAAAATTTAAACTAAATAAAATTTTTGTTTGATCTACTCTGATTCTCTCAATTCAGGTAATTTGATTGATCTAATCTAAACAAACCTATTTAGAACTCTAATTAGAAATAAAGTTATTATTGAATTTAACCACTTTAAAATTCATTATAACTTAAAAAAATGTAAATATATAAGTTCGTAGTTAATTATAATTAAACAAATACATAAATAATTATTATCTACTAATAAAATTAATGATACTAGATAAAACTGAAATATTTAGTCATTTGATAAATTTAAAACTATTTAGTTTTAATAATAAATAGCTAAAATGTCAAAATTTAATTCCAAAGTTTTTTTATGAATTTTTATGGATTTTTATGAATTTTAATTCACAATTTTCAATAATATTTTATTTTATTATAAATTCTAAAAATTTAGAATTTTTGTAAATAAAATGCTATTTATTATATTTTATTTACTATATAAATAATTATTATTTATGATGTTAATTAGCAATATTTTTTGATTATATATTTAATTAATAATTAATAATAAAAGATTTAAGTTAAATTAATAAATATTAAATAATAATATATTCTTTAATAAAAATAAATAAATAAAAATTTATAATTTATATATTATAAAACAATTTAGATTTAATTATTTAGTCATTTGCTAAAATTTTAGTTAAATATTTAGATTTTAGTTAAAAGTTTAGTCAAACATAAAATTTGACAAAAGTTTAGTCATAATAAAAATAGTTTAAGCAGATATCATTAAATAAAATAATATAATATTTGTAAGATTTAATAATATTATAGAGTTCTTAGATTTCTATAACATCTAATAAATATATTTCTTTTAAAAAATAGATTGTGATCTATTCAATTAATTTTTGATAATTCTTTTATCATAATTAAATAAAGCGGTTTAAAATACTTTATATGGCTAGTAAGAAAATAACTGGGAGAACTAAACAGCTTTCTTTAAAATCTACTCCTGAATTTCATCAGCGAGTAAAAGAAATATCAGTAAAAGAAAAATGTTTAATGATAGAAATCTTAGAGAAAGCGGTAGCAGTTTGGAAATATTAATCATCATCTTATTTAAAAAATTAATAAGCTAATTTATCATTTTGCAATTATTATGATATCAATAATTTTTTCATATTTTTTTTTAAATTTTTTTAATTTTATAATTTTTTAATACATAATTAAAGCTTATCACTAAATTTTAAAATTTATGTCTTTATTATTTTAATAAATTTTTAGAAATAGTTCTAACATGATATAATAAAAAACTAAGTACATATGTAAATTAAGTATTTTTTTATTAATTCAATAACTTTAAGAAATATAAGTTTAATAATTAATATGCTTAGTTAATTAGAAAACTCTATAAATATATATTATGGTAAGCTTATTATAGTTTATTATTTAATATCTTTTGAATTTATTCTTATAAATTACAAAAGGAAAAAATACTACTAGTATTTTTTTAATTAAATGATTTATGACTTTAACTCTTTAGGTATCTAAATATTAGTAGTAAAATATTTAATTTAATAGTATTTTACCTATACTTAACAATAATTATTTAAAGTATAATTAAAATATTCTTAAACTTAAGGATATTTTAAAAAGTTATGTTTAATAATGATAAAATTTATCATAAATAAGTTGTTTTAAGTATATAAAAATTTCTTATAAAATAATTAATATTCTCATTCTAATTTACCTGCTAGATTCTTTTATAAATTATTTTGAATATAAAAAATATAATGAAAATAATGAATTTTAGATAATTTTACTATATTTAATAAAATAAGATCAACATCTAAGAATAAATAAAAAGTGAATTATTATTAGTTATTTAAAAAAGATAACTAAGAAATTATTTATAATTTTTAATTGTTTTATCTTCTAATAGACATTAAGTAATAAGATAACTTTTAATATTATTATTAACTATAACTATAAAAATTAAATACATATTAAATCAATTAGTTTAACATATATTATCTTTTTGTATAATATCATTATATTGTAAGAAATATTGATATTAGTTAGGTAATATCTGAAAAAATTCTACAAATTAATTATTAAAAGAATTAAGTCTTATATAAATAATTTATCTAAATTCTTGATATTTTAGCTAAAATAATTTATTGATAATATTTTGTGCATTTTCATATCAGTTAATAAGTGATAATTTAAAATTTTGAATTATATTATAAAGATTTCTTTTATGAATATACTGATCAGAAAATTTTGCAATTAATAATGGATAGATTTGTTTTGCTTTCATATTTCTTTTAGTAACATAGAATTTGCTTTTTCTATTATATTTTTCAATACTTAGAAATATACAAATTTATGTCATCTATTATAATGTGATAATATTAATTAATATTACTTGTAATATCTATTTCTATTAATGATTTAGGTTTAGTAAAATTTATATGCTATAGATACATAATTTTTTAGATGGTTTGTTCTGTTAATGAATTATATAAATAATTTGATTAAAAACTAGTTTATCAGAAAAATATATTAATAAGTTTTATATCACATAACTTTATCATCTTTATCAACTTCAATATATTTTCTTCTTAAAGAAAAGTCTACAAATTTTACATATTAATTAAGTTTAATTTTTATATCTTTCTATGTAAAGAAAAAAGCATCAACTTTGATATCATCTGTTACTAAAGAAATAAAACTACTATTTCATTATTTGATTGTTAATAATTATCAAAAATATCTGAAATATTATTATTTATATTTGTATGATAGTAAAGTTATAAAATAAGTAAATATTAAAGAATATAAGAGAGTGTATTATAATATAAAATTTATAAAAAAAAAAATAAAAAAAAAAATTATAAATCAAAAAAACAAAATCATTTTATTTTGATTATACTAATTTAAATAATAAACATAAATAATAAATTATGATAAAATAATAAATAACATTATAAATTTATATAAAAAATATATAACAAATCAAATTATGTAATATAGTAATTTAACCACCTATTATTTTAAATAAATACCATGTATTTATATTATATTATTAATTATTAATATTAAATAATTAGTATTAGAAAATTAATTTATTTATTTTGAATTAGGGTTTCCCGTTTGAAAATAGAAAATTCGAATATTTGTTTGTATGATTAAAATTCATTTCGGCATTTCGATCGACCCGAATATCGAAAATCAATTCGGATATCATTTCATTTCGATCGACCCGAATATCGAAAATCAATTCGGATATCATTTCATTTCGATCGACTCGAATATCGAAAATCAATTCGGATATCATTTCGATTATCAATCATTTCGATCGACCTTATCGATCGATTATTTATTTTAAAATAAATGAAATAAAAAAAATAAAAAAAAGAATGTAAAAAAATAAAACTAAAGCTTACCTAATCGAAAAATTTAAAATATCGAAAAAAACCAAAAAACTAAAAGAGGAAAATGCGAATGAAAAAAAAGTATATTCAATATCGAATATCCGAAATGATTTGGTATCCGAATTGATTTTCGAGCATTCGAAATCAATTCGATAATCCGAAATGACGATATCCAAAATCATTTCGATATTCGTTTGTAATTATTTTTAAAAAACTTTCAAATATTTGAAATGCAATTCAAACGGAAACCTTATTTTGAATATAAAAGAAAAATTATTTAAAGAAATAATATTATATTAAATTGATTAATATATTGCATCAGAAAATTAAAATGATATTTTTAATTAAACTTTTTCTTTTATTTTTTTTTATAAATTTTATATTATCTTTTTTATTAATTTTATTTATAATACATTTAATCTCCTTTAATTTTTTATTTTTTTTATATTAAATATATATATTTAATTTGATTTATTTTATTAATATATTTTTCATATACTTTTATTAAAGTAATAAATTAAGCTTTAGTAATTTTAAACTATTTATGAATTTTAAATAATAAATAATGAAATCAATTAAATCTATATAAATATTGTAATTTACATTTAAAATTGTATTATAATATACTAAACTAATTTGCTTATAAATTTATCATTAAGTTTAACAAATCTTAATTTTTAAGATTTAAAAATAATAAAATAATTTTATAATAAGTAATTTTAATTTTAATTATAACTATAAATACAAAGTTAAAATAAATTATAAAGAAAATATAAAGTTTAAAAATAGAATTACAAAATTAAATAAAAATAGATAAATTATTATAAAATAATTAAAGATATCTAAATAATTTAAATGTTATATTATTAAGTTTAAATTAAAAATTTTAAATTATAATCAAGAATATTAAGTTAAAATAGATTATAAAGAAACATAAAGTTTAAAAATTAAATTGTAAAATTAAAACAAAAAAATAGTAAATTATTATAAAATAATCCTATAAAAATTTGCATGTATTTTTCTATTTGAAATTCTGTATTATATTTTTTTATATTTTATAAAGAATTATTTTTAGCATTTTTTTTTTATAAAAAATAATATATAAGAAATTGTTAATTAATAATATATAAAAATAATAATAAAAAAAATTCTTAACATTTTGTAAATCAGTCATTTTTAGCTATAATATAATAGTTATTTAATTCAGTGACTTTTACGTTCATAAGTATTTTGATATTATTAATAAGTATCAAAATGTTATGTATCTATTCTATCAGTTGAAATTATTTTTCTTAGATATTTATTATAATGATTTAAGATAGCACTTTTATTTTTTACTCTAATTATTACAAAAAAGATTTAGATATAACATTTTTAGTAAATCTTAAATCTAAAAATAAAAAAATAAATCTTCTGTTCATATATATTAAAATCAGTAGAAATTAACAGATTGAATAAACCTAATAAAATAATCAAAATGATAAATTTGTCAATATAATATAACTATTATCATTATTACTTTTATCATATTGTTACTTATTTTATAGTTAGTATATTTAATATTATTAGTATTTATATTAGCCTTGTTAGTATTATTATTATTAATAATATTCTAAATATAACTATTGTCAGTGATTTTTTAATTATATTTTCTTATATAAAGAATATGAAAATACTTTGAAAAAATAATAGATTTAAATATTAAATATAATTAATAACAATTAACAATAATAAACTCCAAATATATTTTATAAACATAAAATATATAACTTTATTCTTATTAATTAAATAAACTCCTTAATTAATATTATATCAAGTTAATTAAATTTAAGTTACAACTATTGTCTTTCTGACTTCAAATTATAGTTAACTTATTTAACAAAAAGAGTAATATTAACAATATATAATAATATATAATTTTTATTTCTTTAGGAGTTTTGATTATTTTTACCTTAAAGATACTATTAGTAATTTAAATATGAATGAGTAAAAGGATAGGTATAGTTAAATTAAAAGCTAATATATATAAAGTTTAATGATTAAATATATAATAGATATTATTAGAGTATTCTATAAGATTATTACTTATTAATCTTTAATAAGTTAAACAGATTTATTAGAATATAAGTTTCTTTAATATTTATATAATTTGCAATGAAATTTTAGTTGAGTAATATAATTTTATATGATATATTTATATTATTTGCAATTGTAATATTTAAAAGGTTATTAACAATTTTTAGCAAGATATTCAGTTTATTCACAATTGTAATATACTTGCTTATTATTCTTAGTGTTCATAATATTATTAAATTATTTTACTAATTATTATTTGTTTGATTACTATTAGTAGTTTTAGAAGTTACAATAATGTTAATTAATAATTATTTAAATTCTTTTATCAATTTTTTATTATATTTATTTATTAATTATTATATAGTATCAGATTTTCTTCATTTAATTCATCACTTTGATTTAAATAACTTTTGCTTAATGAATAGCCTGAAAGAGTAATATTATAAGAATAAAATAGCTTCAATTATACAAGTTCTTTTATTAGTTTCTTTTAAATCACGTGATGCAGCAGCTAGAGTAATATAAATTCAGGTTTGTAATATTTAAAAAACTTTTCAATTTTTTCATTCTCAGATATATTATAATCTGATTCTAATTTTAAGTATAAAGATTCAACTTCTATAATATACTATTCTATTAATTGTTTAAACCTTTGTTTATACTTTTAAAATGCAGATCTCTATTGATTTAATCAATAAGTAATACAATAATTTTTAATAAAATAATATATGAAAGAGTAGTATTTATATTATTGATCTATAGAGTTATAGATCTTTCTAATATTTAGTCTTATTAAATCAAATAAGAGCAGATTCTTTTAAAAGGATAGCATAAATTTTAATTATCTTTTATCAGAGATACTATTTACTTTATAGACATGATTATATTATTTTAATCAGTCTTTAAAGGTTTGATCTTCTTTCTTAAATAAAGGTAAGTTTATAAATTTAGTTTTACATAATTCAGAAATATTACAGAACAAAGCAAATCTTACAATCCTTTTAGCATTTGAAAAAATTTAGCAAATCTGCATTATTAATATTTTTAGTTATAGTATTAACTTCATTTTTACTTTTAGAAAAATTATTACTAGAATTTAAGTCAGATAAAAAAGAATTATCATAATATAAAAAAGATTAATAAACTTATTCATAATAGCTTTTACTCTTATCTTTTCTATCTTTAGTTTCTTTTAAATTATTTTATTAGTTTTTGATAAACCTTTATCTTTAGTATAAGAAGATTTTAAATTACTTTTATTATCCTTATTATCAGAATCAGAGATATTAAAAGAAATATACTTTTTTTTAGTGATTATAAAATTAAAAATCTAACTATATGATTCTAATATAAATTTATAATCATTTTCAATATTTGAAAAACTGGCCTTTTACTTTTAGATTGATTTTCAATATTAGACTTAATATTTTTAGAAGATAGATTTTCATCAAATTTTAAGGATTTTTTTATTCTTTATCAGTAAAAAAAGGTTAGTTAGAAAGCTTAAACTTATTTGAAATGTAATAGTAGTTTTTAGTCTTGTTATTTGACAGTTTCTTAATAACAATTCTTTTAAGATCTTTAATATACAATTCAATAACTTAGTCTAAGATAATAGAGGATAATCAATTATAGTTATTAAAATAAAAGCTTATTAAAAAAAACTTGTTGAAAATTAATAATTAGTATAGTAATAGATTATTCAAATTTGATAATGCTTTTATCTATATATTGTTAAGTTTAATATTAGTAATAGCTTAATTAAAAAAGTCTTAAATGATTTTGAAAATTTAAAGATATTAAAGCTAAAATTACAAATAATACACAAAGAATTTTTAAAAAGTGATTTTGCAATTTTTAATATTTCAATTGACTTTAATATATAATTAATGATAAATTCATTAATACTTTAAGAAGTTATTGAATAAGTCAAAAGTATTATTAATATATATCAGCTGATTATTTTAATATATAAAGTTTTATATAAATAGAAAAAAAAGTTTTATTATCGCTAAATATTAATGTATAATTTTTACAAACTATAACAATTAGACATAATATTTGAAGGTTAACTCTTTTATAATTTATGTAATAAATCAAAATAATCTGTTATTATTTTATATAATTTGTTTAATATAGATGATTTTAATTAGTTATAATAAAATTTTAGATAAGTATATATAGAATTTAAATGTTAAAAAAGAATTTATTTAAAATGATAATAATATAGAAAGTAAAGATAACATTGTAACTAATTGCAACTATATGATACTTATTTATTACCAGCTGCAATTAGTTGCAACTTAATTTTTATTAATGTTATAACTAGTTATAATCTTGTAATACTTATTTATTATTAATCGCAACTAGTTGCAATACTATCTTTAATAGAAAGAAAAAAATAAAAAAAAAATAAAAAAAATAAAAAAATACATGAAATGTAAAAGAAGAAAATTACTAAGCAAAAGAAGAATAACATAAAATTATTTATATATTAGTACTTTTATTATAATCTACAAAAGGTTATATTTCTATATTTTATCTATTTAAATATTTCAATTATAATAACTATATTTAATATATTATCATATTTAATATATCTAATATTTTTAATATGTAATATTTATAATATTATATTATACTATATTGCAAATTATATTACTTATATTTAGTTATAATACAAATTATATTAAAATATTCTATACTTTATTTATATATATTATTAGCAGCTATTTATATTACTATTATTATTAATATTATTACTATTTTTATTATTACTATTATTATTATTATCAAAGACATCTAAAAATCTCTAATTCTGATTTTAATTCATAAAGATTAGTTGAAATTTTACAAGTCTTGAAAAATTCTATAATAATTTCATCTAAATTATTTTTTAAGAATGGTTAATCTATAAACAAATATTATTAATTTTAGTGTAATGAAGATTTCCTATAATAGTTTCTTTTGCATTACTACTTATTATCTAAATATATTATATTTATGAAGATTATCTTTAAATGGCATATTTATAGAAATATCAAAAGACTAACAAATGCTAGTTAATTTATCTAGTTTTATTATAAGTTTAAACTCATTTTACAAAATTATTTTTTTAACTGATTTCTCTAAATAACCTTTAAAAGAATAATATAATAAGATCCTTTTAAGTATCATATTTTTCTTTTATTTTATTAAAATAATTTACTTATCTTTTTATTAAATTTAAATTTATCTATTATTTTATCATAATATTAAGGAAAATTTGTTTTTTGCTTAATTATTATTTCTTTTAAATATACAAATTAAAGACATCTTTATTTTATCTATAAAATAAAAGAATTATAAATATATTTTTTTAAAATTAATAAAAAGTTATAGTTATCAAAATTCAATATATTAATAAGCATTGAATTATAAAACAATTTATTAAATAAATTCTTTATCTATAATATATGTTAAAATAATGATAAAATAATTTTTTTTATTATTTGTTATATAAATATATACTATTTTTTGTCTTTTAAATTAATTATGAAGTTAATAATTATATCAAATCAAATAAATATTTCATTTATATTAAATATATTCTTTAATTTGTAAGTATTTTAATTCTAAGATTAATAATAAATTGGTAAAATTTCTCTAATAACTCTTGAATTTGACTTGAAAGTTTTTAAAATATTCTTGTATATTATTATAGTATAAACTTATATTTTTACATAAATGCTATTAATCAATAATAAGAAATTTTAAAATTTCTACCAATTTACTATAAAATTCTATTATTCAGATTTTTAAAATTTATTTCAAAAAATTGCATATGATATAATCAGTTTTTATTTTTTTTTGTTTAATAATCTACTTATATAATCTTCTTTCAGTATTAAAAAAAATCTATGTTTAGAACCTATCTGTTTATTTTTTTATTTGTTTTAGCTGTTTAACTTAAACTTATTTTACCTAGTATTTAACTATGCTAATATTAATATTAAAATATTTTACAGTTTTAGTATTTTTATAAAATCTTAAATATTTCTTATTTAACTACAAATGACATATGATAAAATGCATTTTTACAATAATTTAGTTAATATTGATACTAAAAATATAATTTTACTATCATTAGATTTCTTTTATCAAAACAATTTTAATAATACTAAAATCATCAAAAATTGAAATATATAAGATAATGAATTTAAAAACTCCTGTAATATGTAATTTTTATCAGAATTTATATATAAACTCTATGCAAATTCTAATTTAAGTTATATAAATAAATCTTATGCTATGCATTCTTTTATCCAAAAATATCATTTTCTCTAACTTTCTACATCTTTTAATGAAGTTTTTCTCACTTTTGAAGATAAAATCAATTATAATTAAGATTTCTAATTTTTTAATCACTGAATTTCATAACAAAATTTGGATCTCCAGATGTGTAAAGATGATTGAGATAGAGATAAGCAAGAGTATCAATAGCCAAAAAAAGAAGAAAAAGTCAAATTTTAAATGATCTTTGATCAAAAAAAAGTTGTTTAGTCTTCAACATTTTGGAAATTATAGGTTTCTTTGATTTTGAAATTTGGTTTCTTATAATCTGATTTTTTAACTTAGTACTGATATATCATTTAAATTTCTTGGTGATAAAATCAATCATTTATTTTATTTCATTTAGTTCTTTTGAAGGAAAATTTTAGTGATTAGTCAATCTAAATGAATTTGTAATATTGCTATAGAAAATAGTCATAGTTTTATTTTTATTATTTTTTACTTTTATCTTTATTTGTAATCATTATAATATAAATTAATAAATATATGATAGTATCATATTGTTAACGTGCAATCCTTACGAATTGCAACAGTTAGACGGGGTGTTCGAGCGGTTTGTTCTTTTTAATTGAGCAGTAATCTTCCAACAGTTTAAAAGTTTTAACGCAGATGATTTATCAAAGTATTTATATTATCACAATGAGTTACAATTCAACATATTGCCAGTGGTATGTATTTGTAAATATTGTGTTTATTCACGAATAAAATAATAATAGAGAAAAGAAAAGAAGAGTAATACTAAAACT
>CAJVPP010003530.1:0-11380 GCA_910592005.1 Funneliformis mosseae | reverse complement strand
GCTGGCTTATCGGTTGTAATGTGAAAAAGGCAGATTATATCACCATTCTTTAAAAACCCTGGGTGATCTTTAGAAGCATTTGCATTATAACGTGTAATAAGAAAATCATCATCACGATTTTCACCAGTATTGGTGGTAACTAAATATTATATTATGTAAGTTCTTACAATGTACTTATATAAACAAGGTTACATAGGAAACATAAAAAATTACCTTGCTGATGTTTCGAAATCGGTGTAACTTTCCGATCACACATATCATGAGAATGTAAATTTCCTCCTGTCGCATTATGGTTAAATCCAACAATTGTATTAAAAGGAACAAGGCTTCCAGCATTTACACTTTTACCATAGGGTCCAATAACAGTCCAAATATCATTTTTCAAATCTATTTTCCGCTTATTACCAACAACCTTTGTTGTTTAGTAGATAAATATTGCATTGTTAATCTTTTTTTAATTTAAATAATAAGAAAAAAAACCAAAAAATGATATATACCATATATTGCATATTTTCGTGACCCAAGTCATATTTAACTCCATTAGTAGACAAATATTTATCAGTAGATACATGAACAAGGGCAACCTTCGAGCCATATACAATTAGTTTGTTCTGAAATTTAAAAAAGATTTCAGAATGAGCGGCCATAAAAGTTCATGATCTGAAATTCTAAAATATCTTAACAAAGAAATCTTCCTTCACTTCTTGAGCACATAAACGCCAGTTGAAATAGCGAACATTGCTATTGATAAAATGAAAATTAAGAATTTTGTAACCTAGTTTAATAATATTTCTAGGTTAAATCATACCTAATTGTACCATTAAACCCTTTGAAGAAAGCACGTCCGATATACAATGGCCCATTATTAAAGGCAACACTTTGCGTTTTAACTTTCTGCATGCAATAAAATCCAACCCATTCACTATCTATGTATAGATCTAATCGTTTTTCAGGGTCAGAAAGAGTATAAGTTATATGATACCATTTGTCTAACAAAAGTCCGTCACCGAGCTCTTCTATTCCTGCATTATTAGTCCAGTTGCCTGTGAAGCGTGCATGAAATGCGGATTTGTTCGCCGTCAGCCATAACCCAGGCGTCCGAACCCAAGTTTCTGTTCCTAAATATGTGAATTATATTTGAGACCAAGAAAACAAGAATCTAAGAAAAAATTTAGTCTTACCTTTGTGAAAAATAGTAGCCCAATCAGATGTATGACTCTTAAGTTTTAGTCGTAATGTCACAGAAAGTTCATCTTCTACCACAGGCAATTTATCATGTTCAAAGACTCTTTGAGTATTTTCATTAAAGGCAATAGGGTCTGAAATAATCTCAGCCCATTCTTTCTTCATTTTTGAGGAAAATAAAATAAATAATCGATTGGTTATATAATAGTGTTTTATTTCATTAGTTAAATTAAAGCCACCGTGAAATGTCGGAAAAATAAATAAAATACTTTGCGGATTTAAAAAAAAAAATTGCTGCCAATCCCTTATATATCCTTAAGCGGCGAGATCGCCTGACCTGATATTTGCAAAACATTTCCCCATATTTTTTGTTTTTGAGTAATACAATCAGCTGATCTATTTTATTATTATTATTATTTTTTGACGTTATCATTTTATTTTCAAAGAATAAAATGAATTATTCTTGGTCAGCCGTTCGGAGAATTTTTTCTTTTTTATTAAAAAATTTAAATACAAATATGAATCAACCCGTATTGAAAGTTTCTACATAACTCATATAAATAAAGGTTTTAGAATAATTGCCGAAGTACAATTGAACAGTATTAAGTATAGTTTCAGTTTTACTTCATAACTAATTTTTGCTCTTTTTTTACTTATATGCTAAATTTTGTGTAGGATGATATCTTATACCTACGCGGAAATTGGCAAAAATATTTTAATAAATATTAAATAAATTACGTGAAATGAAATATTAGTTGTATTTTTATATACAATGTTTAATTCAAAAAAAAACTTTAACGATTTAAATAAAAATTAACGGAACGGAGACGATATTACCCTATTATCCAACATGTATGTAATTTAAACGGATCATCACCACAGTATTGTTTTTAAATATATTATTTTATGACAATAGGAGTGATCAAAAAAAAAAAAAAAAAAAACTATTCCTTCGGAATTGATCCAAAAACTTGAAAAAAGAATAAATCACCGCGACTAATGGATCGAACCCGAAATTATAATTTAAAAAATTTTTAAAAAAAAAAATTAGTCCAATCAACAAAAAAATACACATACTGCGTACATCGAATCAATCAAAGCAAAGAGAAACTTAAATTAAAAATGAAAAATTTTTTAAAAAAAACGTTCGGTCGTTGCGGACATAAACGAAGAACCCGAAAGTAAAAAAAAAAAATTAATTAAAAAACAAACTTAAAAAAAACACATATTATAAGTTATCGTTATGTATTTCCGAAATGATTAAACTCGAATAAAAATTAGTCAATTGATAAAAAATCTATAGGTGATTAAAGTTTTTTGAAAAAAAGAATGAGAAATTGCTAAACAATAAAAGATGAATCTATCATCTTAATTAAAGGATTACTTTGTAATATGAGACATGAATGTAAAATTTATTAAAATGTAAATTTATTTGTTAATTAAATTTTTTGTATTGTCCGCATACAATTCGATTCTTACTTTTTTTTTAATTGTTTCTAATCCCTATCGGTAAGTGTCATTGACAATAGCCTAGTTAAAAAATAATGAAAGTACAGCATTAAAGAAAGAAGATAAAATATTGTCTAAAAGTTTAAGTGATTTTTAAAAAGTTTCCAATTGTAATACAAATCATATATCTTTTTTTCAGATTTATATATCTACAAATGTGCAGCTATTTTACTCATCTAACTTAAAAAAAATGTTATCAATTGGATAATTTAAGGCAAAGAATATAAGTTTATTTTGAGAGATTCTTTTATATGTTAGCTTCAAAGGCACGGTCATCAATGACAACTAAGAGACCATTATATAATTATAATTAAGATGAATATTTTTGTATAAAATTTCAAGTATATCTGTAATAGTTTTCGTTCCATTATGGAATGTACTGATTCTTTGATTAATCAAGTTTATTATGATTCAGTAATTTTATGTCTATGTTTAGCAACATAAAATATGTCAAGTTTGTTAAGCATTTCATTTTATTAATATATTTATATATTTCATATCAGTCAATTAATTCAATACGCCACTAAAAATCATAATAACCTCATTTAGTGTTAATAGTAGACACATTACATTTTTTTGCTAAAGTTAACTGTAATATTACCTTATTATTTTCGTCATTTCCATTTCCATGACAAGAAACTTCTTGGGTTCCATCACCAAACAATATGGAATTACTGTAGAGCGCAGGCTTATTGGTTGTGATATGAAAAAGGTAGATTATATCACCATTCATCAAATAACCCGGATCATCTTTAAAAGCTTTTGAATTATAGCACCGAATAAGAAAATCATCGTCAATACTTGTACCAGGATTGATGGTCACTAAATATTAAGAAGGTTACTTAAATATTCTTATAAAAGTTATATATAGATAATGTCAAACAATACCTTGCTGCTGCTTCGTTAATGGTGTGAGTTTCCCATCTTTCATATCATGAGAATGTAAATTTCTTCCTGTCGCTTGATGATTAAATCCAACAATTGTATTATAAGGCACAGGTCTTCCCACATTTACACTTGTACCACAGGGTCCAATAACATTCCAAACATCATTGTTTAAATCTATTTTCCGACCATTACCAACAACCTTTGTAAGTATTGTAAATGAACTTTGCAATGTTAAGCATTTTTAATTTAATAATAAAGAAAATAATAATGATATATACCATATATTGATCAAGTTGGGGATACTTGATTCCATTAGTAGACAAATATTTATTAGTAGAAACATGAACAAGGGCAACCTTCGAGCCATATACTATTAGTTTGTTCTGATATTTAAAAAAATTTCAGAATGAGCGGTTATAAATGTTCATGATACGAAATTATAAAAATATCTTACAAAGAAATCTTCCTTTACTTCTTGAGCACATAAACGCCAGTTGTAATAACGAACATTACTATTCGATAAAATGATCATTAATTATTTCTGTAATCTAGTTTAATCATATTGCTATGATAAGTCATACATACCTAATTACGCCATTAAACCCTTTGGCGAAAGTACATCCGATATACAGTGGTCCGTCATTGAAGACAACATTTTGCGTTTTAACGTTCTGCATAGAATAAAATCCCACCCATTCACTATCTATGTATATATCTAACCGTTTTTCAGGGTCAGAAAGAGTATAAGTTAGATGATACCATTTGTCTAACAAAAGTCCATCACCGAGCTCTTCTATTCCTGCACTACTATCCCAATTTCCTGTGAAGCGAGCATGCAATGCGGATTTGTTTGCCGTTAGCCAGAACCCAGGCGTCCGAACAAAAGTTTCTGTTCCTAAATATGTGAATTATATTTGAGACCAAGAAAACAAGAATCTAAGAACAACAGTTATTCTTACCTTTGTGAAAAATAGTAGCCCATTCAGATGTATGACTCTTAAGTTTTAGTCGTAATGTCACAGAAAGTTCATCTTCCACCACAGGCAATTTATCATGTTCAAAGACTCTTTGAGTATTTTCATTAAAGGCAATAGGGTCTGAAATGAGCTCTGCCCATTCTTTCTTCATTTTAAAGAAACAAATAATTAATTAAATAATAGTATGTTTTATTTCAATAAGTTAAATTAATGCAATAGGAAAGTAAAAAAAAAAAAAAAAAATTGCTTGCCTTGCTTATAAAATAACCTCAAACGGTAAGATCATCACAAAAAATATCCCTTTTTATCTAAATTTGGGGTGGCTAAGGCCGGGTTCGATCTCGTGACTCGCAAAATATTTGTCACGGAATTTTTTCGGTATGTGATTTCTTATTTGTCACATATTTATTTGTCACCGGGACTATCACCTTAATGCTGGCCAAAATATCGTGATCGAACCCGGCTTTAGCTACCCTCACTTGCATTCGAAAGCTTTTGCTCTTCGGTCAATCGCTCTGAACCCTATTTGATGACTTATAAAAATCATGATGGCAAAACATTTGATTAGCTTTGTAGAAGAATTATCGGCTTATAAAAGATGAATAAAAAATAAACAAAAACAATAAAAATTGAAAACAGTTTATATGGAATTAAAATATGACTGGACTAATGCTTTTAAAATAATGCTTATATTTTCCTAATCGCGTAATATGTTATAAAATGATTTTTTTTTTTGAAAACTGATACGAGAAATGGCGTCATTTAATGAAATGTCTGAGGAAACACTAAAAGAATATTTAAACGAAATTGTAGAAGAACTACTTTTCGGGTAAGATCGTTTCGGAAATACACGTGTATATCCTTAGTTTCCATTTTGTATTTTTTAATATTTTAATTTTTTTTTTATTTCATTTCCTTTAAAATTATTCACTTTCGGTTTAGATAGCTTCGTATGTCGGTCTGTAAGATTTAAATTTTATAATTTTTTTATTTTTTTTAAATTCCGGTTTGATCGGGTTGCACCCTGATCAAATATTTTATTTTTGATTTTTTTTTTTCGACATTCCGCAATTTATTTTTCTCAAATCTAATTTAAGCTTGTCCAGTCCAATTTACAGAGCATTACCATACAGGTTAAAGTGTCGAAATAATATATTGTATCTATTCTTTGAAAATGCGATTTGCGATTATATCAACATAAATTCTAAGGAAAACAATAATTTTTTATAAGAAATAACAAGTTGTCCACACCATTTTATGTTTATTCTAAAGTCATTGAATCACATCACAGAGTCATAGATTTCATCGTGGAAAATGGAATGATTATACTTGCAAGTTCAGCACACCTCAGATTCGTATTAATATCAACTTTTGTACACTTTCGATCACCTTTAATAAAAAAAGAAAAGTTAATGTTAATTATAGAAATTCTAGACAAGTGACTCTGTGACTCTATGACTCTGACATTGTGACTCGTTAAAACTTACTCATTTCATAAGTTATATATATTCTGTAAAGAAAAGATCTGTCTATTTATAAAAATCTTTTTCTCATTGCTTTTCGCAATTAAATCCAAAATTTTTAACGTAAAAAGTTTTTTTTAATGACTCAATGTTACGCAATTAGCACGCAATTTGCTACTTTTTTTTTTCTTCAAGTTTCTACCTCTGAAAATCTTGATTACACATTACACAATAAAGACTAAACCAACAAAAGCCCAAAGTCTAACTTTATAAAATAAATATATTATGTCGTAACCACAGTAATTTTAATGAGAATTTTTTTTCGTTTTACGTTACCGCGACTTTGTTCTGTTCTGTTAACCTTGTTTGTAAGTAATATTAAAATTTTATTTATTTATTTTTTAAAAAATTGATTTGGCTATTATGAAGATAAAAATGAAAATAAAATCAGTTTTATAAATTTGTAACGCCAATGATGCACCTGATATAGAAGTAATAAATATTAATGATGTAATTTTAAATCATATTTTTGGTAAATAAGAAAAATGTTGAGCTAAATAAGAGTGAAATATATTTAAATGCACCACGAAACCAGATATTTTTCTTTTATGTAATTAACGATTAATTGTATAATTGAATAATTTATTATTCAATTCATTTATATAGTTACATGAAATGGAATATCCACTTTCAGTCAGAGATTATATAATAATTATAACGAAAAATATTTATTGATTATTTTTAAAATTATAAAGTTATCTATATTAAAACAACAAGTGTTCCGGTAGAATGAGCTTTTCTGGCGGTGTCATTCTAATAAGTCAAAAGGAACGGTCTTAAGGCAATGCATGTATGTGTTTGAAATCTGGGTGGAATAAAATATAAAAAATTAGTTTAAATTAGGATTAATATTCATCCAAAGAAAACAAATAAACTATTTTAGTTCGATCTGGATGTCGACAGAATTTTCAGTCGTAATAATAAGTCTTGGATTAGACTTAAAATTCTACAATTAAATTCTTATTTTACACTTAACCTTTGTGTTTTCACAAATACATTGTAATTTAAAATGAACGCGAACTACTTTTTTTCATCTATTAATTACTATCGCATCCGCTTTGTTCCTAAATTAAATTGTTATTTAATATAACAAATCAGCACTATAAGTCTCTTAATTTATTATATCAACGTAATCTGACACATCCGACATTACTTTATATATTTATCATTGTATTGGAAAGTGAAACAAAATTATTTGTTAAGATGAATCAATATTTCAATTATGGAACAAGAAATTTATTGGAAATGACCAGGTGAACACTTGAATAAGCCAACAGTTAAATTTGGTGGTGGTAATATTTTAATTTGGGATTGGATATATGTCGAATTCATTGATAAACTTGATGCCCATCTTTATTTAGAAATCTAAATATGAATAATATAATTTTTATAAATGATTATGATCCAAAAATAAGGCTAAACTTATAACAGAATGGATTGAAGAAATGATTTAATAGTTTTAGATTGGCCACACCTAGTCAGCCGATTTAAATCCCATTGAATATACACTAGATGAAGGTAATAGAAGTTTTACATTATTAGATAAATAATTTGTAATACATATTAATAAAATAAAAAATTCGATTTAAAAGATGTCAACATGCAATATTAAAAGTTTTCAATTTATTATTAAAAATGAAGATTCAACATACCTGAATTAATACTATCAATTTTTACTAATTTTAAAATCGAAACGGCTCAAGATCATATCATGATAGTTACGTACCGCAGTTGTTTGATAACCAGTCAAAAAATTTAATAAGCATCTTTTTTCAGCAAAGTTTACCAAGATTTCATCACTATCTTATATAATCCAGGTAAGTACTATGACGTGTTGAAAATATTTGAGTTTACAGTAAAATTCATTACATTACTATTACTTTCCAATTAAATCTGTGGGCGGAATTTAAAATTACTCAAACAATGAGATGGCACTATGAAGTTGATTGAAGTACATTGAAAATCGATGAAAGTTCAGTCAACAATAATAAATATATGTCATATTTTGTGCCTCTTAGTTATACTAAAAAAGAATGATTATACATTAAAAAAGGTGAGGTCTACGGTTATAACAAATAAGAAATTGCAATGATAATTCTTATTTGAATTGGTTTATAATGTTAAATTATGTAAATAAAATTAATTATTAACTTCATAGATACTTCATCGATTAATATTCCAAGTACCCATTTTCGTATATTTAAAATATAGCACTTTCTTTTTTTCTTTCTTTTTTTTTTTTTTTAAAGAACAATAACTCGTTAAAAAATAAATTAACATAAAATCTGCTCGAGCATCATTTGTTGGAAATTCAAACGGGACTTAGTCAGCAACAGAGAAAAGGGTCAAATTGTATACTCAATAAAATCATCCGGATGATTTGTGTGCTGATTATTTCAAGATACAACGTTTAGTTAAAGGATCTGAATCTGTTTGTAAAGAAATTACCATAAAGACCTTTTACGGCCGAGAATTTACATTGATGATTAATAACGACCTCAACAAATTCTAAAGAGAAACCTCATGGTCAAATGGAAATCAAAGCCAAACGTAACCATTTGATTTCAAACCGCATGGCCTCCTTTCATCTCCTGTTGTACTAAATTTTGCCGCCATCAGGAATTTATCCATATAGGAAGATAAATAGCATGTACACCTTCTCAAATCTTAAATATTATTAATGAAAGGTGAAAAAAATCAAATGTACAGTTCACCACGCATTCACGTGAATGTTCCAAAAAAAAAAAATAAAAAAGTCACCTGTGGTTCATTTACTGAATCATAATAATTTTAAAATTTTTATGTAAAGCAAACGATATCATGGTTCAATCTATTTAATTTATTAATAATATTGCCTAAAAGTTTATTTATAAATACTAATTAACTCTAAGATGGTAATTTGATAAATTTTCTTATGTAATCGATAATACATGTACTTCATCTTACACACATAATAGATTTTCGATATTACATTACCGTTACAAACCAACTTTTATGAGTTAGCGTGTCACATCTTCCAACTATGTGCAAAAGCCTATTTTGTCACACCATCGTTGACTCAGCGTCTACTACAGCTACGGTGAGAAGCTTTTTTTTAAAAAAAAAATATAGTTCCAAGTTTCAAAATATTGTGCAAGATCACAATATAATAAATGCTCCCGAACATCAACCATAACGTACCTATATAATTTGCAACCGGATGTTAATTTTCTAGAATTTGAAGTTGAAATGGCTTTTATTACAAGAAAATCACCAAATTCTTCGTTAAAATAACTTGATAATATTAGTGTTAGCTCTAAAAACTGAGATTGCATCATAATACTTTAGTATTAAATTTGACGTATTAAGTGTTGAACGGATGTAAAAACTCACCAATATACATCTTTTTTTTCGAGTTTGATCGTCAATTCACCTAAAAAAAATAAAATTCCATTGGTGAGTGAGTCTAGAGAATTACATCATATTCTAGCTGAAAATATTCCTTGGTGCCTCTTAATATGCAACTCGATGATTATCCACCTAATTTTATTTACTTGAAGAACTGTTCTTCGCTCGTGACTTAAAAGATAAAATCTAAAATAACGATAGGAAAGATCGAATCGTTTCCTAAAGAAATTTGGATTCGAGTTTTATGTAGGCTTCGAGGGAGTATTTATCGTTATACTCACACAAAGGACAGTGGCTTGTTAACAATGTATGTAAAAACATACCTCCTCATCAAGGAAGTATAGCGTAAGTTTAAAATCATGAACCTAAAATATATTAAAACTAGAGCATCTCTGATTTTCATAACTTATATTAAATCGGTGGGGTTACTATAACTTTGGGTTTTAGTATAAAAATATTCGTCAACATTACCATCTTGACTTCATACTTGTTCGCATGAGATCGCATCCATCAACTAGTTTTAAATTATGCAAAATCAAATCGGAAATGTTTCTTCTCATTTTTCTCCGGATTAACGTTGAACTTTCTCAGTATTAACGGTAGCTTTATTATTAACCTTTCAAATAATTATTTATCTAATTGTATCCATACTAAGGGAATATGTAGCAATCATGGATGGAGTAAAAGTCCTGAAAATTTTCAAATAGATGTCTGGTAAAGCATATTATCATAAAAGTAATGTCTAAAACAATAATAAACCCATACAAATGACAAATAAAAAATGATTAATTACTATTATAATTTATGCTGTAACAGTGACCACGTTAGTTCTTCGATAGGTTCGGATAGAATAATTCCATCGTCAAAAGGCGAAGATTTGAAAAATTAGTGATTATTACTCTAATTCTTACGTTTGTTTACGTTAAACATGCTTCTTTCGAACGAGCATCCCTTCTTTCCATACTTCCAACAAGTATAGGCCGTTATTCCTCTATACTACTATTGTTTGGCTGCTTGCGGGAAAAGTTATTTGAGTTACGTGCATGTAAAATACCATTCAAAAATTCAAAATCAATGTTGAAAAAAATTGTTTATTAGTGTTATATTGATTTTAGAAAAATGAGTTCAACCCGGAATGATCAAAAAAAAATTTTCGAACCCAAGGCATCCTATTCATTTCACATACCATGCCTAGTGCTGTTTACCACTATACTAAATCAACTTTGTTGTTAATTTACTTAAAATATTAATAAATTAAAAAATTGCATGTAGCATGAAATTTAGAAATTGACGTTCGAGGTTTCGGCCTACTAATAAAAAATACTCAGATATCTCTATAGATTTATTTTTGATTTTTTAGTTTGTGAATTTTTCAATTGTAACATTTGCTCTTTTTTGACATTTTTAATTCACGCTTTCTGTCGTTCAGTTATATTATATTTTGAATTATGTTAAAATATAAATAAATAACTTTTAAATAAATATATGATTTGTGAAATAATTGGTTTAAAATTCTTGACTATTCCCTAATGATAATGATCTCACCTGAGAACCTGCAACAGGACCGGTGTGGTGTTAAATGAAACTAAACCGAAACAAAGTCAACAGGAACGACATTAAATCTAACTAAGGTTGCCAGACAAAACTCGGGGGTTCGATAGGTATCAAAATCAAAACCCGTCGAAACGTTTTTGCCAAATATTTTTTATAAAGGAAAAATTCCAAATGTTTTGACCGGTGGCAAAAGTTTCGACGGATGACAAAACCATCGAAACCTTCTGATATTTAAATACAATTTTTGAAATTTAGAAATTTATAATTTTTTTGTTTTACGTGTTGCTTTTCAAGAAAGGAAAGAAAGTTAGCAAAAGTGGTCTGATTTTCAAATGTTATTGCATTAATTCATGACAA
>CAJVPP010003529.1:0-11385 GCA_910592005.1 Funneliformis mosseae | reverse complement strand
GAATGAGCCAACCCCAAATTATAATAGATCCCGATGAAGAGCTCTGTATAGTTTGTAGACTTTTGTTTTATAATATACCCGGTTTCTATTCCAATGCAAAAAAATTATATAGAGTGTGTCAGGAGGAAGGATATTCTTTTTGATTGCAGAATATCACAAAATGGATAAAACACCAATACAGTTACCAAATATATCGACAGCCATTACCATGTAAAGCCGAGGCAAGTTTTTCGAAAATTAAGATTCCAAACAAAGTTCATCAGTGTGACATTTTGCTCCATACTCACGATGATCAGGATGGTAAAAGGGTGTTTGTTTGTAGCTTTCTAGTCATAGATGTGGCAACACGTTTTAAGGCTAGGTGATCATTAACATCGAGAAATAGTTTAGAAATCTGGATCGCAATCAAAGAAATATATGAGGATCCTTCTAATCCTCTCACATGGCCAATATTGTTAATGACTGATAGTGATGCTTCGTTCTGAGGCGTATTTTTACGAGGGATGCAACAGTACAATGTTACTATATGTATTGTCGATCTTTATAGTTTTGAGAGCTTGGCTTTTATTAAAGCATTCAAGAAAAATTTAGCAAAACTAATATATAAAGTCCAATATGCTATAGAAGGGCGATTAGCTGAAGGAGAGCGTTCAAGGCTCTGGAATAAAATCCTTCAAAAGTACATCAATTTTATGAATAATAGCAAGACTCGTCTCATCAGAATGTCACCAGCTCGTGCTATGTCTTTAGATGAAGTTGAATCGAAACCCTCTAGTAAAGCTAAGCGGGCGATTGGGCGATACGAAAAGATAAAGTTAAAAAAGGGTACAGCGGTTAGATATCTATTGAAACCTGGTGAGCTGGAAGGTGATCACAGGCATCGGGCAACTGATCTATACTGGTCATTACGTGTTTATAAGATTAAAAGAGTCGTTATTGGAAAGAATCCACCACAACTAGTCTTATATTATCTCGAGGATGAACCCATTAGATCAACTGCTCATTTGATGGAACGGAACCCTAAACGATCCTTTAAATATGAGGAGCTCCAAGTGATTGAGGAACCCGATAAAATCGAATATCCACCCGATGGATTTATGCGAAAATACCATCCTACTGAATTCGTCCATTATGTTCAAGTTGTTAATGATAATTTAACCGAAGCCAATCAATATGCTGAAAAATGTGGTGGACAATACCTTGGAAAAACTGGGCAAATAAATGAACATAATGTGTATCTTTGGTCCTGTGAGAATGATGCGCATCAGTGGGAATATCTACTAAAATATATCATGAAAAAATTCGATTGGTGCCCTTTATGCCATCATACTCAAGAGCGTAAATGCCGATATATTTTTGAGGATCTGTTAGGAAAGAAATTCCCATTATGTAGGCCAAATTTTTTGGATGGGATGCAACTCGATAGGTATAATGAAGAATTACAACTAGCATTCGAATTTCATGGCAAGCAACACTATAGTCTTAATTCAATGTTTCATAGAAGAGGCCAGATAGATTTGGATGAACAGAGAATACGCGATCAGAAGAAGCAGGATACTTGCAAGGAGCAAGATATATGTCTTATCGAAGTGCCTTATACTGCGGATCTTTTTTCATATATTAAGCATACACTAATCGAGAAAGGATTCTTGAGTAATTCTTCAAGTTAGGTCGGAGAGAATTATCTTCTTGGCAATTTGCAAGATTATTTTTAGAATAACATTAGTAATAGTTCGATATGAAAATAAAGAAACTTGAGCCAGTTGAAAGGTTTGTATACCATATCGATGAGATTAAAGATGCCAAAAAATATAATGGACACTCAAGTGTTCCCCAATGGCCTTTCATGCTTGGAATCTTTGACCGTACTAATATGGGAAAAACTAATGAGATTCTTAATCTCACGCTTGGAACTAAGCCTTATCGAATGTTTAAAGGAAAGAAAGGAGGGACACGCTATATCAAGTGTGATGATTTGCTACTCATCGGTCACAATCTTAATGAGAAAAAATATATGCTTCTTAAATCAGAGTATCAGAAAATTGCTAATAATCCAAAGCCATATCGTGAAAATATTTCATTCTGAGCTTTAAAGCCTGATAAAATTCCCAAGATAGATTCATTTTCTCCGGGCAGGGCTACGTTAGTTATATTTGAAGATCTATGCACCGATCCAAAGCAAATGCAGGAGAAAATTATTCCTTATTTTATTGAAGGGCGCTATTATAATGTCAGTTCGATATATGTATCCCAGAGTTACTTTGACTGCCCAAAAATAATACGAAAAAACCTCTCACATATCTGCCTATTTAACGGATCATGCACTACGGACGAACTAGTCAGAATTGTGCGTCAATATGCTAATGACTGACGTAGTGTGATTAAGATTATTGATAAAGCATTATGTGAGAAAAAATTCATTGTTTTCGATTTAACTGTACCTCGCGAACATCCACACAGGATACGTTTTGGCTGGGACGAAGTTTTGGAAAAAAGTGTCCCAACTAATGAGTAGAATTTTCGCTCAAAGCTATTGATGAAGTGAGTCGAAACGTATATTTTTTCTGGGCTTCTAGGTCATATTCAGACTCACTACGTCTCTTCACCCATAATTTCCTTTCATAAGTGCTGGAATAAATTTCCGGTTCTATATTTATATCATTATATCTTGTGTGGGAAGAGATCTGATCAACAAGAGCAATAATTTTCCTATCCTTAGCAGAAATAATATCCTCCAAATGCTAGCATTTATTCTCTAATATACCAATGGACTTTTCTGCTGATGCAATGGCTTCCTTTGTATCAGGAATTATACTTTTGAAAAAAGCTACCAAATCTGATAATTGGCTGACTTTCCTGCCACTCTCTTCCAAAGACCTGGTCATGGCTACCTCACGAGACTTATACTGCTCTTGCAAGTCGAGAAGCTTTTCAATCTTTTTTTCCAATACCTGCTTTGATATATACAACTCCTCATTTTCTTTTCTTAACAAATTTTCACAGTCGCTGGTAATAGGCTTCATCTTCTGACGCTCTTTTTGCTTAATATAATTTCCAACCGCCTTATTTAACAAATCTTCTACTTCGGGATGGATACTACTTGCCTGTTCTATCGATAATAGATGTTTTCGTGAAGTAAGACGTCGCCATGTATCTATTTTAATAGAACGGGGAAGCTGGTTAAGTTGCTTTGAGTAATATACGTGAAAAGTTAGTGTTAGTATACTGGTCATTGTTACCATAGGTAACTAATAAAAAATTTTGAGAATTTTATAGATTCAGAAATTTTATAAGAAAAATTCTGAGAATCTAAGAATTCTGAGCATTCTGTCACCCACATAGACGAAGTCTACCAGGATATAGTCATACGCGTCAATATCGCGAAAGATCTGCTAGAAAACTCTGATCAAAAATGCATATGACACCCGATCATTGGTCAGCAAGAAAAAATCATTTTAGCAGGGGTGCTCTGGCTGAAATTTCGCCAAATTAATACATGATCATGTCTTTCGTGATTAATTCGTTTTGCACTTGCTTATCTTCCAATTTCACAACTTTAGCCTTAAGCTCAACATTTTTGGCCTTGAGTTCACTAATGCGTTGTTTCAATGAATCAATCTCGCTGGGAGGCCCAAAGAAACAGGATTATTTATTTCAGATTGCATGTTTGCGTAATATATTATTATTCAAAAGTAAAAAAATATGTAATTTTCCTCACGGCCCGTAAGCGAAATTTGCCAAGAAAAAAAATATTATATAGTACACTTGCTTTATTAATAATATAACTTAATAAAAATTACATGTATCAAATCTCTATTCTATAAATTTTTAGGGTCAAAACTGTTACTACCATTTCACTAGAACTATGCTCACTATCCTCAGAATCGGAATCATATAATATCTTGTGGATTGAACACGCAACAGCTGTTCTCAGAGTCATTAAAGCATGTATAAGCGGGTATATAGCACTTGGTGAGGTCATATGCAATGGAATGGTTGCCTCCTCTATTAAACAGTACTTGTAAATACTTGATTCTTTTCGCATAGCATAAAGCTCCATAACATCGCCTGTACAAAATAATATGGTTAAATGACAGAATAATGAATATAAAGAAGTAATATATATAATGTATTTACCTGCAATGTTAATTGTGAATATAGTCAAATTTTGCCTCTTCGATGATTGGTTAAATATTTTTTTAAGCTTTAATACATTTCTTGTAGTATCAATAGAATCTTTGGAAAAACGTATTAATTTTTTGTGATCACGAAGTTGTTTATCTTGAGTGGAATTAGGTCTACCGGTTTCGAGATATATAACTTCAAGTTCGGCATTCTTTCTTAACTATACTACTCCCATATAGTCGGCTCTTCATGCAATTTTACGAGAACCTTTTCGTATGGCACTAGCTGAACTTCCTTCTTCCCCCCTTAAGAAAAAAAAAATAATTATATACTGTATATAATAGTTAAAAGGTAGCATTTTTCAAGTCAAGCTTACCATATATCCCATACTACTGGTTTTCCTGGTAAATCGTTTATCACTATGTTTATCAATGGTGCTAGTACCTCGCAAACATATGACCCTTCGTTTATTGGTTTTTCCTTCTTTATATATGCTTCGTATTTTGGTGATTTTCAAACTTTAAGCCTACAGTTGACGAAAAAAATATATAAGCAAATTAAGATCATTCAAAACATTATTCCTGTACGAAAAAAAAATAAACTTACAATGACTCCAACATCTGTTTTGTTATTTTTTTAAGCTTTTGGGATGATCTATCTATTTTTCATAATCGATATTATCCAAATCCTCGTCTTCGTTAATCTTTGATTCTTCCTTCTGGATAAAATCTTTACAAGCATCTAATATAACATGATTCTGATCCAACTTATATTTTTGAAATGGTTTCTTAAAAATATCGCAAAATGAGCTAGAGATATTTGTGAAAGGTTCTGATTTGATATCGAGGACTCCTGAACATATCGGATGATCAAATCCAAGATTTTCTACATTTACATTATTAAGTTCCATTTCTATCCTCTCCTACATGGTTCTTTCATAACTTACGCTCCCGTTTACACACTGTCCAACGTCACGCTTCAAAGATCGTAAATTTGCATTTGCGTCTTCGTGCCAAGCTTCAGTATCAATTACTAATGCTTTCATTTCAAAAAGCGAACATAAGTCTTTGAACGCAGTCGAAACCTAAAAAATGTTATTAAAATTAGTTCATCGAGATTTATTTTCAAATCACAGTAGATTCCACATCGCAGAATCAGATTAGGTTTCCATTTTTACATAAAGTATCAATTGCCGGCAGAATATCTCATAATAGCGTATGGTATATAACTAGTTACTACTGTATGGGAAGTAATAATATTACAACGGACACAGCCCTTCACTAATATATCCCACACTAGAAAACCTAAAAAATACAAATCATCATATCCACTCTTTAAAATAATATAGTTTATCATATTATCCGTTTAGCCAATTTTTTTTCGGTACCAAAACTTTGAAACTTCTTTATCCGCTCAATATCCTCTGAGAGGACTTGTTCTAAAACTTTTTTCAAAATATTTTCAAAGTTCTCCACCTCCTTTTCAAAAACGCCTATCCATTCACCTTGTTCTACTCGTATATATAACGCTGTAGAGATTCTGACGATATCAAGGAGTTCTCTGGTTAAAAGGAACTCTTTCATGTTTAGATAGAATAGAAGTTAAATGTTAGTGAAAAGCTTGCTAGTCGAAGTAAAAAAAATAATGTACGGTAAATTCCAATACCTTTTCGCCATACTGCCCTTTTAAATGTCTTACATTTCCCATTTACGTCCTCTCTAATTCATATTCATGTTAGGAGGAGAAGAAATAGGAGATATGCAAGGTACTTTACACTAAAATTTTATGTTTAAGAGTAAGACATGTGGAATGTGCATTGTAGATCTCAACATTGCAAAGGTGTTAAGAAATATGCATATACAAACTTTTTTTTATTTCACTTGCTTGACGCTCAGTAATAAAGGTCTAGTAACATTATATAAATATACTCTGGTTGAAATCTAGTAGGAATAACCTGTAGCTCTGGAGGAAATAAACTCATAAATAAATGCTATTCAGATAGATAGGGAAAAAATTCGAAATATTTTGGGGATCGATTTCTTATGTGTGGAAATTAATTTGTCGCACAAGCAGTCACATAGAGTTACAGATGATTTGCGGTATATCATTCATTACATCATATATACTTTAACGAGGATCGCAAAACGTGCTAATTTATGTCGCACATGCTAACATGCATTGGCCTTGAGGCGCTTCGCATGGCTGGACAATATATTATTTTATTAAGACAATATTCAGGATCTGGGTCAAGGACTGATCTGGAAAATTCAGCAGGTGATACATTTCATGCATAACGCCTTTGACCAATTTTACTAGGCAATCATGCAGATTATATAGCCACAAAAAAAATAAAGTATAAGTTATGTTTGGCTTCGACATAGTCGAGAGATATATAATGCTAATGATCGGTTGAAAGATATTGCGAAGTGCCTTAAGCCAGTTAGACAACCGTGATTACTCTCCCATCTCTTAATCTCAACATAGTGCCTTTTGGCTGTTTTATATACTGAGATGAGATAAATAATTTGCCTGTATCACTTTTATAATTCGATGATTGATAAGAATTAGGTGAAACCATTTTTTGGTTACCAGAGGTAACAGAAATACAAGTTGGCTCGAAATTTGGTACACTTAGCATAGTATTTTTTTCTACTGTTGCTTTAGACTGGGCATAATTTTCATAGTTAGCTGTAAAATTTGCATCATGATCATATGATACCAATGCCAACTTATCCTTTTCTGAGTGTGAGATAGATTGGGAGAAAAGCTCTAGACGGAGACGATTAATTTTAGCCTCTTCTTGTAATATGTATTGTTTATATTGCCAGATCTGAAATTCCCTTCTATCAATAGATTAGAGAATTTCTTTTCTTCTCACATGATCATTCGAAATAGTATTTCCAGAAATACATCTTTTCAAGTGGTTATCATGGTAGATATGAGCATTATAACTATTTTCAGATATGAAAACTAAGGAGTCACATATACTACAATAAATATAATCGGTTGGATGACCGTGGACTTTATCATTTTCATAAAGCTTTTCACACATTATAATATATCCATTCTTAGAAAGGATTCTTGGATTCTCTTCAAGTATTTTTCTAAATGGATCACAGATACGAAAGCACCACATTTCTGGCGTCTCATAATCATATCGTTCACCTAAAGAACATAATGCTTCTAATATTCTTCTATATTCTTCGAAGTTTACATCACTATAGCCTACAGAAACTAACTTATATTGGGCTTTACTATCTAAATCCATAATAGTATTGTAGTAGATTATAACAGATTATAACGATTTTATAGTGTTTTTAGTGTTTTCAGCGATTTTAGCCGATTTAGCAATATTATACTCTAATAAATATCAGATTCAAATTTATACAGATTTGCTGATTAAGCAGTTTTAATGATTTATAGCGGTTTTATTGATTTGTAGCCGATTTAGAGAAACTACACACCACTAAATCCAAATTCATTTTTATTCGATTAGGATTTATATAGGGCCATCTCTCGGGCTAAGCTAATTTTATATTTACATATATGCATATGCACAACGCCTTTGGCTAAATCACTTTGTGAATCTCTCGTGATTAACAGAGATTAGATGCTTTGCATGACATATATCGTATCACAGGAATCACCTTAGCTTTCTGCAGACTGCAGTTTACCCTAACACTATTATGACGCAGAGTTGTTTCTCAAATCACAGGATAGCTACTTTATTAATTGCAAATTACTTTATTATTTTTATAGCGACTATAGATCCGTTTATGCAAAGCGCCTCTCGACCAGTTATTAAAAATGATATTAAAAAATGATATTTTAAAAAACGGCCTCCTTTTTTTTCCTCCAGTCATAAATTCAAAAAACATTTTATAAACTAGATAGCCACGGTATGGTCAGAAAATCAGTAACACTTAATCAATCAGAGCTGGAATGGTACTAGGAATAGTCCCAGGGATAGTCCCAGAGATTGTGCTATAATATGGTTGAAAAGTAAATTATCGGGCAAATCAGCCAATCAGATTTTATGCAGTAGTTAAGCCACCATTTATCGGTTAATTTTATCGTCCAGAATTTGATACCCAAATTTGGGATAAACTTTATTATGAAAATTGCCAATTATATATAGAAAATATATAAATTTTTTCATATACCACATATATACTAAATAGAGACTATGCCTCCGAGCTCACGGTCTACCAACAATACTAACATGTGATATGTTTTTTCAAAGCAAAGCAATAACCTCTTTCACTACATAATCAATCTTATCACCACTTAATTTTGCAATTCTTGAAGCTGAGAAAGACCTTACTCGTTGTATCTTATCAGCTCCGATATGACGGAAAAGGTCATAGATTTTTCAAGCCTTCTCTGTTCTTTTCTGAAGCGCATTCTTTGTTACCTCCTTCGGAAATTGTTTCCTGACTTCATCATTAAACGATTTTTGTGCTACGTGCTTCTTATTTGTCTTTTTAAACTGATCAAGACGCCAGGACAAAGCCTTTCCAAATAAATAATATGTGCGTATAACGTCCTAATTCGCATTTTTGTGCTTCTCTTAAGCGTTGGTAATTCTGCTGTATAAAGTTAAAAAAATGCGGGAATTGCCTACTTCCTGCTGAAGCCTAAAGAGACCTTCTTTTTCTCTGACCTCTGAAACTTTAAGAGTATTGAAAGTCAGCTCTTGTATAAGGTTTTTTAATGTACGAGAGTCCTCAACTTTAGTCTTCGCTTTCTTAGCGGATGGATTAGCCGTAGATGTATTTGCCCACTTTTTATTAGCGGTATCTAGATTAACTTGAACTTCAACCTCGTTCTCATTTTCGCTCTCATCCTCAACCACGTCACCAGTATTATCCACGTCTATTTCTTGATCCAGTACTGTTTCTTCTACAACCACCTCTGGCACCTCTTCTTCTCCCTTACCCAAGTCTGTCTCACGAGTCTGATCAAGAGAAGTTTTGGTAGAATTCGTCAGCTGACTCCCTTGTTCTAACGGATTATCAACATCATTCACGGGAGTTTGGTCTGAGTCTACTTGTTTAGCCGTAATGACAGTAGTAGCAATGCTATTGGTCAATTCTGTAGTAGTGGCATTCGTTTCATCCACAGACGACCTTATAGACTCTTGTAATTTTATCTCCTTATCCTTATTTTTTTCTAGCCTCGGAGAGAGAAAGGTTTCGATATCTTTATTACACTCCTTATTCAGACATATCACTTCACCATTCACAAGATGCTTCTCGAGACACTTCTGGTAAAAGATGTGGCCACACAAAGCTAGAGTAAATTCTTTGATCGGATTAGACGAATTTGAAAGTAACTCTTCTTCACATAACAAACATGGATCGACTTTTGGAATTTGGACATTTCTAGCAAGAGTTTCGGGTATTGATTTGAGAATATTTATTGAAAGAGCTATGATTTGTGATTTGTTCATACTGTCCTGCCTTTGATTAGACCAGACAAATGAAAGGGCTTCTTTTTATAGTGTAGGTAATGTTCAGGAGAAACAATATCCAGATCTTCACTAGCAATTATGTACTGCATTTCGTCATTCCGTTAATCCCTGCAAATCAATAAAGATAACTTCATAATTAGCATACACATCCTCAAATTCCATATGCGAAATAAGGATTGCCGGAAAAAATATCTATACCTGAATATTGTTTTATTGATATGATAATAGCGTGGCCGGAGACATGACATGCAAAAATTGATTTGAAAAAATCATGTGAATATATATGCGATTCGCACATTGCACAGCCCTTATTCTTCGGCAAGTATTTTCCCGATATCGTACTGCGCATTTGTGTTAAGCGCCTTCGGCCACGGATCCACATGACGAAATTTTTCATCCTTTATGCTTTCACAGCTACTATTTGGATTTCTTGATTATAAGCCTCATAACATTCAAGGTAATAAGCCCGTTTCTCCAAAATACATGCCAGAACCCCATCCACCCTTTATATCATTCTTTATATTTTCGCCTTCGTGATCTTTATTACATATGGGGCAAGGTACTGAACTATTAAACACAAATCTATCGCCATAACTCTTACTATACCTCAAAGATAGATAAGGAAAACGCTCTAACACTAACCCAATGATATGTTTTCGTTTCTCTTCGAGATCTTCAGGCAAGATAGAAATCAGGAGTCTGGATTTGTTAGATTTACTAATTTGATCAGAGGAAGATGTGGATGGTACACCTATTTGAGATTTGACCGATAGGTTATCTTTGCTAACTGTACTCATATTATACATCAGGTAATTTTTTACCAGAAGAATTAGTACGGTTTTTGAAGTCTGAGATGTAGAGTGCTTACCTAGCACCTGGTAATTTTTTTGGGACAGACCCTTGACTTTTCTCAAGTGGGACTTTAGGTCTCACTTTCTTATTCACAATATGTCTCCATATCCCATCACGAAAGTATATTTGATATAATGTATAGCAATTTTCGGCTTGATGCAATAATGATTCTGCTTGTAACCGTGATACATAAATTTACAATATTTCTACATTAACTTTAAACTACCTATACTAACATATTATCTGTAATCCGGTTTCATTTGTCCCAATCATAGTTATTCTGGATAAAATAACTTGGTCGTCAATTATACTTATAAGACATGCATTGTCAGAAGACATTAACCTTAGTAAAACACTGGAAATGTTGTTTGCATTCAGTAATGCTAGTAAGAACTATACGAAAAAATGGTCATTAGTTTGTGAGCCTCATTCATGCCTTATTTGCATAAAACTTCAACAATTCTTCACCAATGCTTCTTTAAGGATGTTAACGGTTCGACCAGTTCGGTTTCGGTCTGATTTTTATTAGTTTGGGGGTAAAATCGAACTGGATCAGTTTGTAGACCGATTTGAAACTGGAGTCTAGACCGAAATTTAGACCGGAGTTTATATATACAGATTATTGTAAAAATCTTTGACGAAACTATAAAAATTGTGCAATACTCAAAATTCCTAATACAAAAAATTTTATTATAATACAAATAAACTGAAAAAAAGTCTGAATTATACAAAAAAAATTTTTTTTTTGCGATCTATTATTATCGAAACGTCATTCCCATCAAAGCTTTTGACCAAAATAATTTCATCTTATTATCCATCCCCACAATTTTAATATAAATTTATATATTTTCTACAATTCTTTTTTCCGAAATCCAATGCTTCATACAAATAATTGCTCTTGCTGTTTCAGGATTTAACCTGTTTCTAACTTTTGA
>CAJVPP010003528.1:0-11386 GCA_910592005.1 Funneliformis mosseae | reverse complement strand
AGTTGATTGGATTTAAGTCATAGCTATTGCCTTCCTGACTTCAAATCATAGTTAACTTATTCGACGGAAAGAGTAACATTAATAACATGTTGAATAAATAATAAAATAAATTAAACTAAATATATCAAAGGAAATAAAGTTGCCATTTTACTAGACAATAAAGTTACTGTATCAATAAAATTGCCAGATCTGCAGGCAACTAAATGGACATCTATAATCTACGTGATTATCAAAGGCAATAAAATTGATATCTAATGATTTACATAATTGATCGACGGCAATAAAATGGACAAAATGATTTTCATAGAAGATCTACATAGCAATAAAATTGACTTCATATTCTACCAATTAAATCTATCTAAAATTTTACCTGTCATACCGTAATGAACAATGACGAATGATAAATTTTTAGGCGATTTGGGTGGGAATGGGTTGATTTTAATAATTATTTTTTATGTTTTTTTGGGTGATTGGGGTGGAAATAGATCAATTTTAATAATTATTTTTACATTTTTTTTGGGTGATTTGGGGTGGAAATGGGTCAATTTTTTATTATTATCTTTACATTTTTTTCAGGCGATTTAGGATGGAAATTGGTCAATTTTTTATTATTATTTTTACGTTTTTTTGGGTGATTTGGGAAATGGATCAATTTTGATGATTATCTTTACAGTTTTTTCAGGTGATTTGGGGTGAAAACAGGTCAATTTTTTATTATTATCTTTATATTTTTTCGGGTGATTTAGGATGTGAACAGGTCAATTTTTGATAATTATCTTTACGATTTTTAGGTAATTTGGCGTGAATACAAGTTAATTTTTTATTATTATCTTTACATTTTTCGGGCAATTTGGATGAGAACGGGTCAATTTTTGATAATTATCTTTACGTTTTTTTGGGGTGATTTAGGTCAATATTTTATTATTATCTTTACATTTTTTTGGTGATTTAGGGTAGGAACGGTTTGATTTTAATAATTATCTGCATTTTTGGGGTGATTTTTGATTGATTTTTCTATTTTTTTACATTTTATATTTATTATTTTTACATTTTTTAGACGATTTCTGAAGGAATGAATCATATTTTTATCATATATTATTTATTTATTTATATTTAGAATGATTTAAGAGGATTTTGAGAAAAAATGGATCATATTTTATTATTTTATTATTCTATTTTTAATAGGAAATTAATCAGTAGATTTTAATGATATTTTGTTATATTTTTGCAAATTTATATTAGGTTTTATTATTAATAAAATTTTAATATTTAATAAATTTAATAAATAAAATATACCAATTATTGATGCTGAATTGCTTGTCTGATTGGAGTTAATTGGCATCAATTGATTTCTGAATTGTTGTCAAATTGATACTAAATTGAGGCTAATTTTAGGCTGATTTATATTTGAATTGCTTATTCAATCAGCATCTATCAGCATCTGTTTGTACAGATTGAAAAACATGGTAAATCAGACGTAAATAGTATCAAAATCAACCTAAAATTGGCCATCTGATTTTTAGCCAATTTGGACTATTTCGACTAGTAATATATTTTGTTTAATTGAAACAAATTAAAATATTTTAGTATCTATAAACTGCAAAATTCTTTCTTTCTATTTACATCATATTCATAACAAAATAAACATATAAAAATGCTAGCTAAAGATATAAAAGATGAATCACAATATATTTTTTAATAACAAAATTTTGATAATGCAAAAATCTGTTATATTAAAATTAAAATTGAAGATAAAATAGTTGGGATTGATTTATCTTAAGTTAATTTAGATTTTACTAGAATTTGTCAAGATATAATTATTCGTATATGTGATGAAGTATTAATACTAAAAGATAGATATAGATATTTAGCAACAAATAGTTCAAGTCTGAAAAGTGAATATCAGATCAGTAATAGATGAAATAAAATTTCTATATATGAAAACAACTATTCTAATTTATAATTATAAAATAGAATTAAATCATATACAGTCAGACCTCTATATAATTATCAAGTTGGTTATACATCGAAGTGGTGATTGTATAGAGGTGTGACTATAATTATTAAACCTTTATATTATAATTAAAAATTATATATAATGATTATACAAAGGATTTATCGTAACTATAATAATAAATTCACATCAAATCATTTCATTATTATTTATTAATTATTATAAAAACAGCATAATTCTCGCATTATTTTTTAATAATAAATTTCAATTTTCATGAGTAAAAAAATTAATTATTGGAACTTGCTTTTTAGTTTAAAATTTAAGTTTTTGAACTGTTTTAAGATACTTTTTAAAAACACGTCCATCATCATCTTTAAATTCATCCATTTTTGTTGTTCAAAGAAAGTCATCCAAGTTTGTAAAGACTTTATCGCATCATCTAAAGAAACTAATACTGGCTCATCTTCAGAATCATCCAAATTATCATTCTCTTCATTCATCTCTTGAACCAACTTGATGATATCATTTTCATTTAAAATGTCTTCAGTTGGTATTTCTTCTTCCAAATCACAAAAGAAATCATTCAATGCATCTGCTAATGAAGTAGCAAAAGGGTTGTTTGATGTTATACCTAAATCTTCAATCATTTGATTAGTATCCGCTATTTCATGATTTAGAACGTCTTGTTGAATTTGTATTGCATTGATCATATCATTTTCAGTTGAAGAAGGCAATATTCCAGTTTTAACCCAACAATTGAAAATTGTTTCATCAGTTACATTATCCCATGTATCTGCTAAGTAATTAATAGCTTTCTTGATATTAATCTTTTCCTTATTTATATTTTTACCTTCTTTAAAAAGTTGTAAAACATATCGACAATAATTTCGTTTATAATAAGCTTTAAAGCTTTTGATTATTCTAGCATCAAGTGGTTGAAGATGACTCGTAGTGTTAGGTGGTAAAAAGGCTACTTCAATGTAAGTTAGATTAAGCCAGAAAGTATCTCTACTACTATTATTATTATTATGATGACCTATTAATTATATTTTAAGTAGAATTAATAAAATTTTTAAAAAATTATATTATAATTTTAATATTAAGTATACCGTGTGTTGATTTTGGCATTTTTGATTGATTTCTATTAGATTTTTCACGTTGTGATTTAAATGAAGTTAATTCACTAGCATCAATATTATTATCACTATTATCGTCACCGATATTAGAATCAGAATTAGTATTATTATCTTAAAAAATATTAAATTTTATAATTTTAGTTAAATTCTTTGAAAAAAGTTAAATAATAAAATTGAAATAAAACATTTTATTGGTAATATTACCTTGTTTAACTATTGTACGATAATGTGAATCAAAGTGTGATGGTACATTATCAACTAAGAGCAGGATTTTTTTATTCTGTGCTTTAAAATAGCTATCTAAATGATGAAGTACTTCTTCAAAAATAAAAGAATTCATCCATACCTTAGGGTTTACACGATAATAGACAGGAAGCTGTTCTAAATTAATTCGTAAAAGAGGTCTCAAACGCTTTGCATTACCAATAACCCATAGCGTAAGTTTATCAGTTCCTGTTACATTAGCACTAAGAAGAACCGTTATTCTAGTTTTATCTTTTTTTTGACCAACAATGGGATTTGTTGAAAGTGTTTGATTCAGAGGCATTTGGTAAAAGAGACCTGTTTCATCAATATTATAAATTCAGTCAAGAGTAAATTGGCCTAAAAGACTGCGTAATTTTATCCATTCTTCTGAAAGTGATTCTAATAGAGCACTTTCTGCTTCTTCATGTGCACGATATCTTTGAATATTGTTGCATTTTTTAAACTTTTCTAATCATCTATTAGAAAAAACCAAGTTACTTTTCTGTATGTTAAATGCTTGAGCAAAAACTCTAGCTTTTTCTTTAATTAATAAATCAGTTAAAGTGACGCCCCCAGCTGTTACATTTTCTACCCATAGACTCATGGCATGATCTAACATTGGAAATTTAACTTCTCTATGCCTAAGATTTAAAGAATTTATAAGCTATAATGAAGTTTCAAAATGTTATAAAAGAAAAAAGCTTACCTAAACATTTTATTTGAAACTTCAGCACTAACTACAGCCTTCCATTTATCTTTTTCTTTTAGAATCTTGGATATAGTACTTCGATCAATTGTTACATTCAAATATTTCTCATTAAAATATGTAGCAATTTCATGATGTTTTTTATTTTTATTAATTTTCGACCATATACATATTTGACATTTAAGATCATTACTAATAGTCAAATAGTGTTGTTTAGGCTATCGATCAGCAGGCATAATAAGAAAAAGAGTAAGGGTAATAAAAAATATTGACAAATAACCAACAAAAATCTAACAACTAAAAATCGGAGAGAAAGTATGTAAACTCAGTAAGCAACCAACAAAAATCCAACAATAAAAAATCAGAGAGAAAGTATGTAAACTCAGTAAGCAACCAACAAAAATCTAATAACAAAAAATTGGAGGGGAAGTATGCAAACTTAGCAAGTAATCAATAATAAAAATCGGAGAGGAAGTATGTAAGTAAATTCAACGAGTAACCAAAAAAAATTCAACAGTAAACTCAGTGAGTAACTAACAAAGAGAAAGTGATATAATGTAAATGATAATCAAAAAAAAAATATTATTAAAAACCCAGCTATAATAATAATTAAGCAAAGCAACTAACAAGCAAATATTTTACGTTCTGTTTTACTTCTTAACCAACTCATCACTTATAAAAAGAGAGCACAAAAAAGAGAATAAAGTTGTATGTAAAAAAAGGTGAATGTAAAGATTAATAAAAATTTTTAAAAGAAAACGATAATCAGTTGATAAAGATTAATTTGCGGCCAATCAGATTTTATTAATTTATGATCAATCAGAAATTGGTGATTATAAAGGGGTCAAATTATTAATGAAAATAATATGTACGTTACAGATCATGTGGTGATAGTGATTATAATCGATTCGTGACTATAGAGAGGTAAATTAACTAAGTTAAAGTCTGTTTCACACAATCGGGTTCTTATATAGAGATGTGACTATATAAGGTGTGACTATATAGAGGTCCGACTGTATCTAATAATTCTTTTTATAATAATTCTACAAATTTGAATCTTTTTTTTACTAGTAATCAAAGTGGATTTTATTCTTATTATTCTATTAAAGATTTATTAAATATTTTAATATTAATTTGAAAAAAAAATCCTTTTTAATTTTAAATAATAGTAATAATATTACAGTAGCGGTCATAAGCATCTGACCACCTGAGATTATCTAAAATTATTATATAATTACCCTTTAAATTTTCTAGAAATATAATGTAATATAATACATGATTATCTATAAATTTATAAGTGTTAATGATACAAAAAAAAATTAGATAATCATCAAACTTTCGTTTGAAAAATAGAGAAATGATATGAAATTATCTTTTACGTAAGCATCCAGCTGGTCCAAAATTTAGTTTTAGATTTATTGCTAAACAGGTACATTGTAGTAGATCTACAGCTATTTATTAGGTTAAAAGATATCATGAAAATCAGAATCTAAGTATTTCAGAAAGACTGAAGTGGCCTTGTATAATATTTACAAAACAAAATGATAAGATTATAAAGATGGCAAAGAAAGAACATAATATAACAGCCATTCAAATATAAGAAAAAATGGAAGAAAAAGGTGTTGGGCTTAATGTAAAAACAGTAAAATAATGCCTTTATAAGTCTGGAAGAAAGTTTAGTAATGAAATTTCTAAACCTTTGCTTAAAGAAGACTATTAAAAGAAAAGTTGTAATAGGTAAAAAAACATAAGAATTTTGATTGAAATTGAGTTATTTTTACAGATAAGAGTACATTTCAATTATATACATCAAAAAAGGTTTGGCAGTTTCCTAGTAGAAAAAAAGTGTTTTGTTCTGTTAAGTATCTACCAAAAGTTCATGTTTGGAAATGTTTTTCTGCTTCTGGATTTGATAAACTATTTTGCTTTCAGAGGAACCTTAATGCTAAATTTATATGTACTATTTATAAGCAGGATCTTTTGGCTTCTACCTCTAAACTTTTTAGTGAAGATAACATAGATTGGATTTTGCAAGAAGATAATGATCTAAAGTATCAATTGAAAATTGCGAAAAAATGAAAGGAAGAAAATAGCATTGAGATATTTTCTTAGCTATCAATGTCTTCAGACTAAAACCCTATAGAAAATGTTTAAAGGTTAATGAAAATTAATATACAAAAAAAAATTCAATCAATTAGAGGATTAAATGGGAAACTTATAAAAGAATAGAACTGATTATCACCTGTACTTATTGCAAATTTGATAGCTAGCATAAAAAGGCATATAGCTGCACTTATAGAATCAGATGATGTATTAATTTTAATTAGTTGATTATGTATTTTTTAAATAAAAAAATTTTTTGAATATATTTACTTGTAGTCAGAGTTAGAGGCAGTCAGATACTTATAACTGCTACTGTAAATTAAAATTTGGTAGAGATAGACATATAGTTATAAATAAATATTCTCACGTTATATTTACTATATATTTACTCAATAAAGAAGATAAAGTATTAAAGCCTGAAAATCAATATTGATATTACTAGACCGTATTGAAAACATTAATGATCTAATTTACCATATTCTAAAACTTTAATATTTTATATACAAAGTATTTTATTATACATAGGCAAAGAGAATTATGAAAATCTTTCTATTGTAACTTTAAAATTTAATCATAAGTTAAATTCTTTAAAAAATATTGTATTTACTGATCAAGATAATATTATATGGAATTTTGAATCTTATTTTAGTGGGAATTGGAAATTTATGATTCTTATTAAAGAATTAAAAGCAATAAATTCTAAATATGATTTAACTTATCAATAGAATATTATAGAAAATAAAAAAGGTATTATTAAATTTATTAATTAATACATTTTTATTAAATATATAATTAAATAATTTTTAACTTTTAGGTATTGAGCATTCAAGTCTTTTTTCATTTATTGAACTTGATAACTAAATTCCTAATAAACTGCTAACTATATTGAGAATAACTAATATTTTAATGAATTGTTTATTTGGAGATTTAATAGTAGATTTGAATAATTTTAAATATTTATCAAAAATTTAATTGAAAAAGAAATGCAGAGGATTGGTTTAATGCATTTTCAGTTTTTTAAATCTAAATCCAAAAGAAAATCCTAGAATTGAATTATTAACTAGACCTGATAAATTAATAATATTACAATATTTTGATATAACTAGGTTTATTGTAAATAATTATAAAAGATAAATATCATATTTATAGAGAGATTTTTTAGATTTATATTAATTTTTATGTAAGGATTCATTTGCAGATTCTGATATTAATTTTTTTTGAAATTAAAGCAAAAAATTAGATCAAATTATTTTGTAAATCTACTATTACAAAGCTAATTCTATTAATCAAAGAAAAGATATATTTAATTTAATTGATATAACTCTCTATATATATGTTTTTATATTTCATATTCCAGAAATTTTAAAAAAATTGCAAAATAAAGGATTAAATTTGAAATAGTTTTTCATGTCAAGTATTGAAAAGAATAATTATTTGCATGTAAGATTAAGATTTAATAGTTTATTAATTATTTATTTTACATATTAAAAAATTTTATTTTTAGGTAAAATTATTTTTCAGAGAAATAACAATAGGAGGAGAGAATAATAGTCATTCTGTTTTACATGATATTTTGTTTTTTGAAAATAGACAATTATATTACTTTATAAATAATACATTCAAATGTATTAAATAAAGAATTATCTATCTGAATCTTTAATTTTATTGTAATTATATTACTTCAATATAATAAATTTAGCTTAAAAAATGATGATTATTAATATTTTTAAATTTCAAGATTAATTAACATGTAAATATAAAGAAACAATAAAAAATGTCATTTATTTAATAATATAATATAAAAATTATGAATTAAAAATAATTCTTTATTTTTATTTTTAGCATTTATGAATAATAGTTTTGCACTAAAGATCTTTTAATGTGTTAATTAAAATCTATTTTAAATGTTAATTTTGAAATTAATGTTTGTTTTTATAAATTATAATTTAATATTAAAAATAATTAAAAAAAATCATTTAAAATATAAATTTCATTAAAAAAAATTTACTATTATTTAAGTTCTCACATTTATATTCTTCACATATTTTAAATTATTTTCCATATGAATAACTAGTAAAAATCAAAAATGAAATCACTGATTTTGAATTATGTAAAATTAAAGATTCTTTACTATTACAAATTCTTATTACTATATAGTCTAATTAAGTGAAAGATATGTCCTTTTATTTGCTTTTTATTTTTCATAAGCACATATGTTTTTGTTTTACTAAAATAATTTTTTTCTCTTCAATTCTCATACCTGAATAAATATCCTAACTGTTTATATCCTACCTCTCCTATAAAAATATATTTATATTTTTTTAAATAAGATATATAGATAAAGTCTTTTACATTAGAAAAAATTTTAACAAATAATTCTTCATTAAATGCTTCACAAATTAATTGTCTGGTTTTACTTTTAGAATAATGATATGATAACTTTTTTTCAATTCTAATTAATAAAGAATTCCAAAAACTTTGGACTTGAATATTTAAAATATTATTAAGTAAAGATTGTTTAATATGTAGAACAATATGATTATTTAGATATAATTATCTTTAATATAAAGAAAGTTTTATTTTTTATATAAAGAATAGTTAAATTATTAGTAGCTTAACATAAAAAATAAGTAAATTTATTAGAATAACTTTTGGCATTCTTTGCATTTATTGTGAAAAATTAAGTTTAGATTCATTTTACAAATTATGAATTACAATTATATGCTAATTAGCTAATTTAATAAGATCATCATGATTATATTATATTATTTTACTATGTAACATTTGGTTGATATGTTAGATAAGCCCATATGTTCAGATTTAAAAAGATCAATTTTAAATTACATGACGAATTATAAGTTATATAATTTATCATTAATTATTATAAAACCAATTTTTATTATTATTAAAAATAAAAAATCATTTAATTTTTAAAGAATAAGAACATTTACTTAATTTATTATTTTATATATCCTTATATATATATTTTTTTATTAATAATTCAAAATAAATTAAACAATAAATAATTTTTTAATTTATATTATAAAATGCTATCTAATTTTTTTTCACTGTATTTATCTAATATATCTCAACTAATATCTATATCAAATTTTTTTACTAATACTTCTACTAAAGATGGCGTCTCAATTAGTTGCAACAGATGACAAATAAGCATCACAATGTTGCAACAAATTGCAATATTATTAAAATTTAAGTTGCAACAGGTGACAAATAAGTGTCACAATGTTGCAACGCCATCTTTAACTTCTACTAATACTTCTTGTATTAAAAATAATCAAAATTCTCTCAAATATCATATAAATAATATTATAAAAGAATTTTAAAATAATGTAGTAGTTAAATATAAATCTGAAAATATTAATAAAAAAATAAAAAATAAAAGAAAACTAACACTTATTTATAATTATATTGATATATTTAAAGATGGTAGTCATATTTGCAAGAATTGTAAAAATAAATGAAAATTAAATATATTATTATTAATAAAAACTTGTCATTTTGAAAAATATATTTAGGTATCTTCAAAGATTTTAAATAAACTACAAAGTTTATTCATTCTTTTTTATATTTAACAATTGATAAAGTTAATAAAAATCATAAAAAATTTTAAATAATAGTTTATTATAATAAATTATTAGTTAATAGTTATTGAAAAAAATTCATTAGTTAAATTAATTTTTAATTTAGATTCATTTTATAAAGTTTCTATTAATAAATATTTTTTACAAATATCAAAAATAATTTAATATAGTTAGAATAAAAATAAAAAATATTTAAAAGATAAATAAAGCAAATTAGCTCTTATTTTAGATATTTAGACTGTATATATTTAATAACTTTTCTTAGAATTATTATTTATTAATTCAATATCGAAAGAATAATTAAAACTCTGCTTAATTTTATTTCTTTATATAATTTTCATTCTTGTAAATATTTTGTAAAAAAAATTCTTAAACTTATAAAAGATCTAAAAATCAAAAAAAAAATAATTGGTTTTACTAATGATAATATAAAAAAATATTAAATTTATTTATATTACCTCTAAAAATCTATGAATTCTAATTTAATATATATTTATTATGCAATATATGTTTTAAACCTTGCTGTTAGAGAATATCAAAAAAGATATATTAGTTAAATTAACAAATCATGTCATTTTTGTAACAAAATCAAATACTCTTTCTTATTTTAAAGAAATAAAAAGAATTTTTACTATTCTAAAATATTTCCTTTATTATCCTGAATTTAATATTAATACAAAATGGAATTTTACTTATTTGATGTTTAAAAGATTGATAAAATTAGAGATATTACTGATGATCTTATGTAATTATATTCAAATCTAAAAGAAGATTACCTAGAAGCTAATGATTAGGTTATAATTGAAGTGAGTAAATATATAAAATAAATAAATTAAAAAATATATGTATACTAATTAAAACAATTATTTTAAGGTATGATACAATTACTTAAACCTTTTTATAAAACAATATTAGTTCTATCAAATATTTCACTATCTTCTTATAAATCCTTGTAGTTAATTATTTAAGATCTTTTGATGTATTTTGATCATTATATATATAATATTAGTGTATATCATGAAGAGCTCAAAGAATGAAATATAAGTTGATAAAATATTAGACTTACCTTTATAATCTTTTACTATTTCTACATTTTTTGACCTACTACAAAATTTGAAATCTTTTAATGAAAATAGTTATCAATAGGTTACTAATTATTTAAAAATTCCTTATTTAATACAGTTCCCAGCGAAAAAAATAGTGGTTTAAATACTGCATCTATTTTAGGCTAAAATGTAAATCGCGTTTCTGATATAGGCCATTATTTATATGACCAAATTAGACGCTGGAATCATAATATAAAAGGTAAGTTAAAAAAATTATGTTTGTTTTTGCTTTTGTTGTGATTTCTTAATTGAAAAAATGCTAAGCTCTTTTGAAATTCAAAGAAACTCCGTTAAGAGACTCTGGGAACAAAACGTGCGAAGTGCAAAGAAAATTCATGAACAATTATGTATTTCTTTGCGTACATATGAACGATATGTCAGTTTACTACGTAAAACTGCCAATATTACTATCGGTCATTCTTCTAGCCATCCAAGAAAATTGTCTGCGAACTAACTCTGCCATATCAGAAAAATTTTAAAACACAACCATTTCACTACTGCAGGTGAACTTAAGGCAAAATTAGAAGAAAAAG
>CAJVPP010003527.1:0-11387 GCA_910592005.1 Funneliformis mosseae | reverse complement strand
AATATGTATTAATTTTTAATTAATACTTTTTATATAATTAATAAATTTAAAAAATATATATAAAAAAAAGCAAAGTTTACTATTAAAAACTTAATAAAAAAAATATAATTCATTTAAAAAAAATAATTTTTTAGATATTGAAGTAGAATTTCACTTAACATGTTTAATTATTTTAATTATTTTCTTAATTATAATAAGAGATAAATTTTTTTTTTATTGAATTTTATTAAAAAAAAAATTAATTTTAAAAATATTTTATTAGAGAAATACATTTTTAAGTTTCTTTTTAAAGCTCATATTTTTAGGATATGTAATGATATATTTTTTTGTCAAGTAAATTATAATTAAAATTACTTTATTATAAATTTAATTTTAATTTGAATATCTTTTAATTATTGATTATTTTTTAGATAAACTATCTTATTAAAAAGAGTAAAAACTTAAAGAAAGCTGATGTAGTTATTTCATTAGCACATAATTTTTTTTGCATAGACTAAAGGAAAATATTTAATTACTATGCTGATAATTATTTTAGGCAAAGCAAAAACAATTTAATGATAGCTTATTTAACATAATGTGTAATAATAGGTTATCATAATAAAATAACATATTCATTTATAATTATTAGATATACAAAATTCAGTTCAGATTTTTTTTTGAAATATTTAAATTGGCACTTGTTAAGTTAGAAGTTAATAGTTTAGATACTTAATTAAAATAGTAAAAAATCAATAATAAATTGATATGATATAGTACAAACAGTCTTTAACAAAAATGAAAAGCAAGTTATATATTTTTACAGTTAGAATGAATAGTTAAAAAAAATATTTCAAGATTATTTTAAATATTTTAAAATAGCATCACTTATTTTTAATAATAAACATAAAGAAAAAGTAAAGATAAGTAGTTCTATTAATAAAGAAAAAAGTTTGATTGAAATTTAGAGAAAAGATCTAAAAAATAATGTAAAACTAAGTTTAGTAACTACTTTATTTTCTAGTTTAAATAAAATTTAGCAATAAGATTTATTTAACAAAGTATAAAAATATATTCAAGTTAAAGAAAGCAAAATTTGTTTTTATTCTAAATCAACTATTTCAAGACCAAAATATATAAAAAAAATTAATAATATTATTATTTCTTATACTTATTCATTATATAATAAACTGTTTATATATAATAAAGATAACAGTATTTTTATTTTTATCAAAAATTTTATTAATTATTATATATTATATTTATAAGAAAATCTTAAAAATTAAGTATATAAGAAAATAATATACAGTATATTTAAATTATCTGTAAATGTAAATATATAAAAATAAATATTTTAAAGAATTTTAAATATAGTTAGACCTGTCTATAATCACTACTTGTGATCAGCCAAAAACTGGTAATTATAAATAAATGTGATTATAGTAAAAGCATAATTTCATAATTTCAGCTGGAATTACAAAATTTTCTTTTTTAAAATTTAAGGTTATACTGATATCCAATTATAGTAATTTTAAAAATTGAAAAATTATTTTTTTGTAAAATGGGTATTGCCTAAAAGAAAATCTCATATTATACAAAGTTCTAATACAGTAATTTTTAATGTTCTGATTAAAATTAAATATAATTTTTAATAAATATCATATAATATGTGATAATATATAGTTTATTTTCTAATAATCTAAACTTAAAGAATTTTTTTAATAATGATAGTAATTAGTATATGATGATGATTATAAAAAGGGTTTTAGTTTTAAATGTTTGAGACTATAAAATTAAGTGATAATAGATAGAATATGATTATATATAGAGTAATTATAAATACGTCTAACTATACGTAAAAAATTTTAACAACTAATTATAATAATAGAAAAAGATAAATTGTTTTACAATTAAAAGAAATGACTAACTACTGTAAATATCATACATTTATACTTTGTAAGTAAATAATTTAATATTTTTCTTTCACTTATAATATTTTTACTAAACTTTTCTTATTAACTAGTTCTAAATAAAGATATTATAATAGTTAAGAAACTTGATATAATACCTAATATTGTAATTTTAAGAATAGTAAAGACCTACTCTAATAAAGATTTCAGATATTTGTTCTTAATTAACATTATATAAAACTTGTATAAAATAGATATACATTCAAATATATCTAGATAGTAAATCATTTTTTTATTTATTTTAATTTTTTTAAAAAAAAGAAGAAATGATGTCAAAAATAATAACAAACTTTATATATATAACATAAAATAATTTTTATAGATTATAATTTTCTAGCCAAATAAATTACTCATAATATTAACAATTAAGGTTACTGAATGAAACTTAGATATTTTGCAAGTCATCTAAATAGTAAAAGATAAAATTATTAAAAAATCTGTAAAATTTTAAAAAAGTAAAACTATATCAAAGCTTATAAAAATGTAAAACTATATTAAAATTTTAGTAAAAAATTAGTGAAACTATAGTTTAGACATTTTTTAAATCTAAAATAAGTTTAGACAAGTAATCTTACTAATAATACTAATATTATCAGATTCACTAAAATGTTATTACTAAGGTTACTAGATGAAACTTAAAGGTTTGCAAGTCATCTAAATAAAAAAAGTAAAATTTAATAAAATTATTAAAACTTTATTAAAATATTTACAAAATTCTGAAAAAGGTAAAACTATATCAAAGCTTATAAAATGTGAAACTATATCAAAATCTTAGTAAAAATTTAACGAAACTATAGTTTAGATATTTTATCAAATCTAAAATAAGTTTAGATAAGTAACCTTAGTTATCATTTTTATTTAACGTTAAAGCTTCAATTTTTATGACTTTTATAATATAATTTAGAAAGTCAATACAAATAATTTTTAGACTTAAACTTTATTATTATTATCTCTTTAATAAGCTAAAAATTTATTATCATAAAGAGAAAGAAGGTTTAAATTTCTTATTAAATTTACATTTTCATTGTAAACTTTATTATTGAAGAGAAACAAAATTATATTATCAATTATTTTTAAGATATGTTTATTGATTGATGAATAGAATTATTCTATTAATTTAATTTAATATTTAATAAAACAATACTTATCTCTGAAAGTATAAATTATTATGATAATAAATAAATATATGTTTTGAAAATATTTAATATACTAACTTTGTAATTTATTTTTTAAAAATAATATGCTATTTTAATTAGTATCTAAAGTAATAATTTGTGTAAATAATAAGAAATGATTATTATAGTAAAAATCAGCAGAAATCAAATTTTAAGATGCATATAATTCTAATAATAAATCATCATTATTATTGTTATATCAATCTTGAATTTCAATTATTTTAAAATAGTTTTTTTATCAAATATTGTATTTTTATTATTGAAATTCTATGATACATATTTAATACTCTATATAAACTTAAAAATTTTTATAAAAATATGTATTTTATATATAAAATTTTTAATTAATACTGTATATCAATTTTATATTAAATTATTAAATTGAAAAAAAATAAGTAAACATATTATTACAAATATTAATATAAAATAAATAAATAGGAGATGGTAAATAAAAAAGAAGAAATTTACTTTTAAATCAAAAATTTTCATTAGTTTATTTTGCTAATAATAGTCATATAAATAAAACTAACTTAATAATTAAAATTTGTAGATTTTCTCTTTTTATATTAATTATCTTCCAAATATTATTGATTTTAAAAATGAATAAATATATTTGTAACAACTGTTATATGTAATAATTTATTAAAAGAACTAATAAATTTTGATTATATAGTACTAGAAGTTTTAACTCAATAATATTTTAAAATTTTTTATGAATTTTATCACATGATTAATAATTAACTAATAAAAAATGAAATATTAATTATTTTATTTGTGTTTTATTTTAAAATTATAATAATTTAGGCTAATATTGTTAACGTGTAATCCTTGCGAATTGCAACAGTTATATGGGTGTTCAAGTGATGATTCTTTTAAGTTTACGTAGCGACTCAATTCAGTTTATTCTAAGATTTATGATTTACACGATAGTGTACTTATGATAATACTAAAAGCAGAACAGTTTGATTGATTTAGGAGTGTAATAATATATTTATTGACGATAAAGAATAAAAATAAGAAATAATAATAATATATAAAATAAGGAAATAAGAAAGAATAAAGAAATCAGAAGAGTTAAAGTACTAATTGGAATGTTATGCCAGACGCCTCTATAGAACTACTAGATGTGTATCTAAAAGTAAAACTAAAGGACAAACTAAAAGTGGATTACAAGCGAACTACTGTTTACATGATTCTATTGCTCTCTATTTATATTAAATTAATACATAGATGAATATAACAAATAAATCAAATATATCTAATATGTCTGATATATCAAAGATATCAAATATATCAAATATGTCTGATATATCTAACATTTAGATCTGCAATATACTGTGCCACATTCATCAATCCAATCCTGTTACAATATTTGATTAATTACTATAATATTAGCTTAAATTTTAATCAATAATATATGTTTCAAATTCAGAATGATCATAAAAATTATTCAATTTTAAATGCTTATAATTTTTTATATAGAATTTATTTTAAAAAACTGGCTAATAATTTAATAGAATTTATCTTTAAGAATAAAGTTACTAATTTATTTTAAATTTTATTTTTTTAAAGAGTTGAAAGATATTTATATTGTTAAGTATAGACTTTTTGCACTATATTATAAATAAAAAAAAGCTGTTTTATTAATTCTTCTAATAAGTTGTTACATATAATAACTGTTATAATTAGATTATTTTAAAAATTAAATATTACTATTAGTAATATAATATGAAAAAATAATAAAAATAGTTAATTGATTATTTTTTTTTATTTACAACTTTTATACTTTAAATCAATATTTTATTTTTTTTACATAATTTAATAAAATTTTATAAATTTAAATATAACAAGCAGTATATCAGTTGTAATTCCTCTAATTAATATATTATGTGTGTGATATCATCACCTCCCTAATGTCACCCCTCCTTTTCATTTACATATTTATATATATATTTTGGGAACTTGGAAATTTTTTAACAAATCTATTCTTCACACCCCACGTTAAATGTCATATGTTTAATTTTGGCCGGCATTACATAATTTTGCCCAGAGGCGATGCATCGCACGCGCGATGAATAAATTTACTCTATTATATATAATATTGAAAATTTATCAAAAAATTTATCAAAACTTTTATTAAAATATTTACAATTTTGGAATTATGAACATAATAAATCATATGATCCGTATCGTGATTTTAATAGCAAACCTCCCATTATACAGCAAATTCATTTTTGATTAAATTAAAAATTAAATTTTAATTTATATTAACTAAAATAGAATATCTAGTTTAATATTTTGATATTTTATAAAATATTCTATGCAAAGTAGATGGATAGACATTAGAACTCGGGAATATCCATCCATATAATCCAATATTTTAAATTTGTATTTACATAAATTGTTTGATTGTAAATCCGCACAGCTTGAATGTGTATCCACAAAAATGAGATAAGGTTTTGCTTTTTTAATAAATTTTTTAAAACCGTTTTTTTCTAGCTTTTAGCGTAACTTTGTTATTTTTGTTAAAATATAAAGGTTTTTAGTGATATAAGACGTTTTAATAATTTTATGAGTTCGTTTATAGATATTTTTATTTTTATGCAAAAAATGTGGAAGATTAATTTAATCAAAAAAAATATATTTAATTGCGTTTTTTTTGTAAAAAAAAAAAAAAAAAAAAAAAAAGAAAAAAAATATATTTGATCTGATGACATCTATTTTTAGTTTAAAATTCACATGAACTTATAAATAAGACAATAGATAACACAACAATACAATTGAAAAAAAAAAAGTTGGGGCAGTGCAAATACACACACATGATACATACCCTTTTTGAAAGTAAAAAGTTTCATTTTTGAAATAGTCTGGGAAGAATTTTGATAAGAACATTTACCAGATGACGGATGCAACGTTCAGCCATACTCTTATTTGCTGATGATCTACCGGAATTGCTTTGTAACATCTAGATTTTTGTAAGCAATCTCCAATAATTTAACGCCATCTGAAAAAAATTTTTTTATCAAATTCCCCCTGCATAATTCAAAACGGGTTGTATAAATCGACATCTTTTATCACACCTGTCGAAAACCATCCGCTTGACTGTCATAATTTATTTGAAATTGAAGGGATTTCTCAATTGATAAATTTCAAAAAAATTTATTGACTTTTGTGGTAATCCGTTTACTCATTTTGATCGAATGCTGCGTACTTATTTCCTTTTCTTTTTTAAGAGCAAATAAGAAGATTTTCCGAATTTATATATCCCTAACCAATTTTTTTTTTTGGTTTTATCTTTCTTATTTCTTCTTTCTTTTTCTTTTCTTTTTTTGAATGGAATTGAAATAATCTAATAAATAAATTAATATTTTAAATTTACTAAACATCACAGCTTCTATTTTTTTTTATTAATCGTTTATAATATGATAATGTTATACACCTTCATTTAATCCTATTTAGTTATATTTATTTTGGCACATGAGTTACTTACTGCAATGCACTTAAAATGATTCTACTTACAAACAATAACCTGTTAAATAGGGACCTTATCTTTTTTTGACCATCCCCTTTTCCTATTTCTTATTATAAAAGCTTTGATAAAATGGGTCAATGAACTTACAAAAACAAACGTTTATCAAATGGTTAGACCAATTCTTTTCATATCTCCTAAAATGTCATTGATATCATTGACATTACATTTACATTTGTCCCTTTCACTAGCACAAAAACAAATTTTAATTGGGGACTCTTGCGTTTTCATATATCCAAAATAGTCTTTCTTAAAAAGATAACGGGACCGGTTCCGATTTCTTTCAACAAAACAGAACACACAAGATTCTTCATACGTACACGCCTTATCAATCATGAAATACCACACCAATCACGGATCAAGTTATTGTTAAATGGAAATAACGAATTAGTTCCTTCATTTGTCAAGGTATTTTTGTAATCGATATTTTTATATAAATAAGTCCGGGTTTGACTGAGTTTTTTTTTTTTAAAAAAAATTTTATTCATAATTCATAAATATGAATCGTAATCGTCGTCGTCGTCATGTCGAACCAAACTGCAGATTTTGTACTCCGGACGTTTCGTTCACATACAACAACAATCGATGTCGCCCAAGACCTCGAAGAAGGCCAAGAAGACTACCAATCTCTCTCCATCCTCTTCCTTATCCAACGCTAAGGATCGAAAGCCTTCTTTTTTAAATCGATCGCCTAAATAAAAAAATAAAATAAAAACATCGACCTATATTAAATATCAAAATTTCAAAAATTATAAATATATATATATATAATATCCCCCAAAAAATAACCACAAAAAAATAAAATTTAAGGATATCGTCAACATTCGCGCCGATTCCAACTTCGCCGGATATAACGAACGAACATCGCGACTATACCGAACGACTAAAGAACGAAAATCGAGAATAATTAAAACGGACAAATTTATTCGGGTAAAAGGGTATTATGGAATATTTAGTATTTAAGATTTTAAGCTGTAATTATATATATAATGTGTGTATCTTCGAAAAAGCTGTACAAAAATTAACGCCGTTCGTCATTTTTTAATAAATTTTATAAGAAAATATATATTATAATTGTGCTTTAATGACAATATAAAATATCGAATTGATGAAAATAACTTTATAGTTTCATTGCCTTCCTTCCTTGCCTAACAGATTGATAAATTTTATATTAAATCGAGCAAGATGAAATTCCATAACTAATTCAAGATCTTTCTTGATTACGAGATTATTCATCGCAACATAATAAAGTCGTTTTCGGATTTTTGATATTGATAGCTGCGTTCAATCAATTGATTGGGTTTACAAATATATTATGCATGGCGACACATTGAATAATTTTAGCCAGGTTGGTGGCGCAGTTCATAATTAAATGTGGCTTGTGCTATTATGTGATGTTTAACTGTCACTTTATCACGTGATTTTCGCGATGCAATTTTTCTCAGCGACTCGTTTTTTAAGTGGTCCAAATACTAGTCGTCACATGTTATTTGTTACTGCTGCGCCACCAACCTACACGGATTTTTTTTAAAGTTATGACGGATTGCTGGTTGATCATGTCGATCGGGCCAGATTAATTTAAGACTTACGGCTTTCATATCTTTGCAAGTAATGGATGAAATGATCAGAATACCGCTAGAACGACGAGAACATGTAAGTTTCTTTAAATATAATTCTCTTTTATTTATTTTTTATTTTTATTTTTATTTTTTAAAAAAAAATTTAATAGGCTCAAATGGTCGTATGGGTCACCGTTAAAGAATGAAAGTTAGTTACTTGAAACCTTCTCCGTATTTGCATCGGATATGATGTTTATTAATTGAATGGAAAACAACAAACGTTATATAATCGCTTGATTCCAATCAATTCTCTTTAGAAAACTTTGAAATTCGCTCGTGAACTTATTTACAAAAGATGATAAATATATTTAAAATAATGTTTCTTGAATAAATAAAAGTTAAAAAGCGTCAATGGCGTCTCCATAAAATTTATGTAACCCTCGTGATTACACAAAATTTCTCCAGTAAAATTTGTGGTATGTTCACGTGCGTGAATTTTTGTGTGATAAATATTTGTCACCCTTACATTTCTCCATTTTCATAAGAACAGAGAATTTTTAGTATATTTGTCACTTATTATTCATCATATGTGTTAAATTTCTTAATACGGCAATGTCCGTAAAATACATTTTTTTGGAAAGTTATGTCAGGGTGTCTAACAAACTTCCCAGGTATGGGTGGGTCAATCTATAGACAACAAATCTTTTTGCTAATCACAAATTTTAATAATATAAAAAAAAAAAAAAAATCTTTTTTGAGTTTGGCGTCAATGAAATCAGGAGATCTGCATAACGTTTAAGGTTTGAGATCTTTTATCATTTTCTTGGCATCTTTTTTTTTTCAACAATAAGTTGATGCCGTTTACCGGGAAATCTTTTTTTTTTTTTTTTGATGTTAATTCTCGTCAAAATTTTTTTCTAATTCGGACTTCCTCGGTCCCGTGATACAAGAAAAAACGATATGTGAGCGCAAAAAAAATCAAAAATATCTTTTTATTTTTTAAAATATAATTCTTGAAATAAATAAGTAAAAATTTTCCTTTTATTAATCATAACTGTGAGTATTTCTTTGATATTTATAAGCTATATTTTTTCATTATATTTTCCTTGCTAAATCAATTCAATAAATTTTGACAGTAAAAAAATGAAATATCTAAGTAAAGATTTAATACTGGATTTTTATATGGATACACACGGAGAAGGGCATCAAGGTAAAAAAACCCCCCCCCCCCAATTTTTGATACATATCATGAAATTTAAAAATTTTTATAACCTTTATTTTAATCTCTCATTTCTATGAATTTTAATATTTTTAGAAGAGTCTTTGCTGATCGAAAAAGTCACGCGACCGACGATTATACCCACTCCATGAAAAAACCGAATAATCGCGGCGCGTAGAATTGGAGAAATTGCACCGTGAGCAAAGAGCGAGTATGGTTCGGTGGCAGTTTTCTATGATCTTAGACAACTACCGACAATTGGAAGAAATTGGCGGGGGCTACTATTTTTTGGTTTTGTAGAACTAGAAAATAGTATGCTAGTAGACCATTAATTAAACACACATTTTTTTATTTTTCGTGTATAAATCATATTTTACTGAATAAAAATTATTTAAATTTTTTTTTTTACGCGACCAAATCGAGTTTTTAATAAAATATAAATTAATCTTTATTACATTTATTTCAGTTTGCATGAATCAAAAAGTCAAATGTTTTGAAAATTCAAAAAAAAAAAACTTGACATCATGACAAGCTTTATCCCTGAATCTCGTGATTTGTCCTCCTCCTAATATTATTCAAAATAGTAAATTATCCCCGCTACATGAGACGTTACCAATGTTTTGATGAAATTGGGATAATATTTGCTTTATCTTCATCATCAAGAAAGCAAATGGATCATTCTGCGAAATGTCTTGAATCAAGTATGTCATCCATCTAGGTGAAGAATGTCAGTGGTACGAAACCCAACATAAATTTCGATTGACTAGAGCGCATAAATAAATTCTTTCCGTCAGATAATGCAGGTAAATCAGATTATCATCATCTTCAGGTCGTGGGTGAAAATTAAGTTTCATGGGCAATGGAAGACTTGGCCGAGAGATAATTGATTTTTTCAAGCAAAATCTTTGAAATTTGCTCTATCACAAACAATAAGCATCCATTAATTTTTAAATCCTCTTCCCAAATCATTGGGATTGTAATCCGACATAAACTCGATTGACTAAATCAATCAGAGTAAATTCCAAGGCTTCCTGGTGAACTTTCAATGTCGGCAAACCTTTAGAAGGTTCAGGGCCATGGAAGGCTTGGCCGAGAGGTGACGGGGCCATGGAAGACTTGGCCGAGAGGTGACGGGGCCATGGCCGAGAACAGGGCCAAGGAAGCTTGGCCGTGAATAGACGATGATATTATTATTTTGCATGTTTAAATGTCAAGAGTAATAATGATAATTATGAATATTTTTTGAATATTTTATTAGTGGATAACAACATTTGGTAGTAAGTATTTTTTTTTTTTTTGGGTTTTTTTTTCTTTTTTTTCTCGGAGGTTTCCCCCTTTTATTATAAAGGGTCATATGATTAAGCACAGTAAATATATTAAAAAAAAATTAACACTAAAAAGTTACTACTTTGTGATTACGAACTTGTGCATAGGGGGCTGGACATGTGTTACATTTGCAAGAAGGTCATCGGACTTCTATTTTTACAAATTTTTATTTTTAGTTATATAAATTTATATTTAATATAATTTATAATTAGTAAATTAAATATGTAGAAATATAATTTTATAAATTATAAATTATAAAGAATTATTTACAAATTTAATTAAACTTATCTGTTATAATGATTTAATAAGCTATTTAATGAAAATAAATAATAAATCTACTTAAAAATCTTAAAATTTAAAATGTAGAATCAACTTATACTTAGTGATCTCATTAAAGTTATCAATTTTAAATATTATTTTTGCTTTTTATAAAATATTTATACTATTTTTTTTTTAATAGAGATTACTTATTTATTATAGATAAGTTATTAGATTTCTTTAGTTTTATTAAACTCTTAAATTGTAAGAACTATTTAATTTCTATAAATATGATATAATCATAAAATTTAATGATTAATATATTTTTATAAATCAATTAATCAAATTATATAATTATTATTTATTTAAAAAATT
>CAJVPP010003526.1:0-11400 GCA_910592005.1 Funneliformis mosseae | reverse complement strand
AAAGAGAATGGAATGATTTGGCTGATAAAACTATGTTAGATTCTCAGACAAAATTTGATAAAATTTCAAATAATGTTTCCAATACTTTGAGAAATATCGGAAATCTCATCAATGATCTTGCCGGAAATGAGCCTCTTACATTCCCGCATACATTATGGTTTGGAATTTTAGATCTTGCACATAACCTCATCAAAAGTTCCGATCGGACCGCTACACATGGTCTCAGTTATTATCTGGCGATCGAGTCACTTAATAAGGCACCAAGCAGCTTTATTCAATTTAAAGCGATTGAAATATTGCTGCATTTATACAACATCAATAGTAAATTATTTACAATTGTAGAACTTGATTTTAATCAATACAGTCAAAAATTAAATGAAAATAACTCAAAAGCAGAATCAGATAATTTTCAAAATTTACTAATGTTTGTTAAAAAAAACTATTTAATAGATGAAAAAGGGGAATGTTTGGGTCAAAACACATTTTTGATGGAACAAGAAGGATACAATTCATGCAATATTATTGATATTATTGCGGATACAATGACTTGTCCAATCAGCCATGAACCGGTAGATCATTTATGTATTTTAAAATGCCAGCACGAGATATCATTGTATAATTTGAGAAAATTAAAACAAAAGAATTGTCCTAAATGTCGAGAAATTATTGAGGAAAGTGACATCAGATATTTATCACAAAATGCTGTCTATAAACATTTATACCCATATTTATTTAAAGCCGGGCGCATTTTACCATCAGATCAAGTAAAGATTGATCAAAATGAAAGTGATTCAGATACCTCTGAAGTCGACCTTGTGTTAACTAAAAAAAGCAATCTTCCAAGGAAATTACATTTAACTCTAGTAAATCATTACAATCAATATTTCAAAGAACTTCAAAGAAGCAGCATCCAGCGCATCAAAATGTTATTAGGGAGCTATCAGAAAGAAATTATGAAGAAGCTAAATACTGGTGTGATGAATTTTTAAAAATTTTTCCTAAAAGTTATTCCATGAGATGCATTTTGGCTTATATATATAAAAACCTTAATCATCACGAACAAGCACATCTAAACTTAAATAAAGCCATTGGCTTAAATCCAAAAAATCCAATTGCATATTTTATACAAGGAGAAATTTTTTTCAAAGAAAATAAATATATGGATGCAGTTTTTGCATTAAATAATTCAATATATCGTAAAGCTAAATTTAATAATCTTCATTTAATAATTGGAAATATTTCACTTCATTATTGTAATAGCCGTAAAGCGGCATTACAAAATTATCATATGGAATTACAATGTAATCCGAATAATTATTTATGCTTAAAGAATTGTGCATATATTTATGAGAAACAAGAAAACTACCTGAATGCTTTGGAAATGTTACGTAAACTGTTGAATATTAATGAAAATGATTCATTAATTTTATGTTATTATGGAGAAATCCTTATGAAATTAGGTAGATATGTTGAAGCGGAATTATATTACACAAAAGCAAACAATATAGATCCAGAAAACATTCACATTTTAATTAAGAGGGCCATTACTTATATTGTCCTCCAAAAATACGATGAATCATTCTTTGATCTCAACAGAGTTTTAAAATTAGATCCTATAAATACTTTGACACATTATTATAAAGGACTGATTTGTTATTTACTAAATGACACAAGTGATTCCTTAGCAGCATTAACGAGGTGTACGGAATTAGATTCAAATGATGATTTAGCAAAAGCACAATTATATTATTTAGAATTTTTACGCGATAAAGATAATTTAAAAGATACAATTATTACAAAAGTTAATCAGATTTCTAACATCGATGAGGATAAATCATTACTGCTTATTAGATGTAAAATATATATTGAATTAGAAATGTATGAAAAAGCATTAAAGGATTCATATAATTTATTTAACAAGAGTCGTGAAGATATTTCAATTTTTTTCCCATTAAAAAAATACTTGTCGTTTTGGTCATACTTATGTAATTATTGTAACTTAAATGATCACGAAAGCAAAAGTTATGGAATCGTTGATAATTTTAATACATACATGTTTAAAGGTGCGTAAATACTTGTATTTTTTATATGTCACTTAATTGAATTTTATCTCATTCCATTAAATATACAAATTTATCATAGGGAAAAGGTGTTATTTTCTATCAAATCTTGAGAATATTGTCGATAATAATAATTTATTGTTTCGAGATGATCATAATAGGTAATTTTTTTTTTTGATATGATATCAACATATTATATTGCTTATTTTAATATGATTATTTTTATAAATCAAAGCTTATCAGGAAGGATATTGCACGTTTCGGAAAGTTCCAAATTTTTTAATCCTCAGAAATTTCCAAAACTATCGAGTTTTTTCTTCCTACCTAATTTTGTATCTTGGAAAATCTGTATTGAAGGAATATCATCAAAAGAATGTACCGTGATTTTTGTGGTCGAAGCAGGTTATGTAAGCAAATCAAAATCAATTATCTTCATTGAATTATAAGATTAAATCATCATTAGTTTACGCAATTTTTACTTATAGGATTCCCCTCAGAAACATCAGAGACATCAAGAACACAAACTAAATTACGATAAAATATCAGAAATCATTGGATTAGGTTGGATCGAGTATGAGCTTCCATTTGAGCTAATCAAATGGAACTGGATACGACCTTCAATTAAAGTAGAAAATGGTACAATTGATATGGTATGATTTATTATATTGTTCGTTCGCTAAGTGTAAAGTGTAATTAATTATAATTTGCAAAAATTGACTTGCACACACTGCTTACCTTCAATTTTGAAGAAAATCGATTATGTTCGGTTAAACTCATTTGAAAGAGGACCAATTTATTTACCAAAGATGGGTCATCTGTTACCAACCTACAAATCACAACCAAATGTACCCGAAGCTTTTGAAGATAAGTACTTTTCAAAGAAAGAAATGGCAAACTTCTTTGAAATAAAAGAAATCCTTAACTATCTATAATTTCACCATTCACAATAACAATTTGCTTTATTTTTTCTATAATTTATATGTTTCGTGATTCGATTATAATGATAAGCTTAATATAACCTGAACTATTTGTCCAGACTATAATAAAGTTTATAAACTAAATAATAAGTTCCTAATAGAAGAATTTAATTATAAATTGAGTTGTTCCATCCTTTATTTAATACTATTATAATTATAATAATATGCATGTTAAATAACGAGGCTCCCGGACCCTTTTTATTTTCATTTTACTACATAGGTCCTCTCAGATTTCTTAATAATTGTTATGAAAAAATATGAGACAAAAATTTGAGAATTACAGCCTCCGTGAAATATATTTATACAAATCAGAGTTTCTTTAAAAAAATATACAACTTTTCCTTCAACGAAAAATAATTTATATTACGAAATGAATTAGTCAAAACGAATTAAAACAACAATCTTCTTGTTGGAATTTACTAGCAATGTCATTATAACCTTATTATTATCGTTATTATGAGGATCCATACATAATAATTCGTCCAAATCATCTTAGATTTTGCTTATTTAATAAACCTAAAACTTAAATACTTTTGCATTTCAATATATTTTTTTTTGACTATCCCTTCCCTTTATAAATAACAGGTTAAGTGAAATGAATAAGTGAAACCATCGAGTATTTAATGTTACTTAATATTTGTAAATGACGAAAATTCTAAGAATATGCCCATCGCTTTTAAACAAGACTTGCTTTTGTTAATGTGTAAAATTTACAATTATTATAAATTTTTTACGCTTGTTGAAATAAAGTAATAAATAGATTTAATCGCACGTGAAAACGGCTCCAATTTTTCACTCATCAAATAATCAGACAAAAACTCTTGACCCTTTCGCCAATCACTTCGAAGATAATCAAATTTTCGCGATCTGCACTGTACTTATCTTGCTGGTACTAACAATTCAAATATACGCAAAACTTTCGTTATTTTTAATTTTAATTCTTTTTTATTAAATACTTTCTATGTTTTAATACCATTTTTGATCCAATGGTATGTATTAAATTCAAAAATCATTATTATAGTAATAATTTTATTTAAAAAAAAAATGAAGCCATGTCACAATAAAATTATAAATGCTGTGTTAATCACGCAATATTTAAAAATAACGTCTATTATATTTTACTTAATGCTAACAGTTGATGTTTATTTAAATATAATAAAGCCGGTGTTAGACTTGGAATTTTACCGAAATCAAGCTAACAAAATTATCTCGAAGGCCTTTCTTAAGAGAAATTAACGATTAATAAACAAAAAGATTTCATTATGATTCATTGTGTAATTAATTATCACGATCAGATCCTTGTATGAAGACAAGAAAGTGTATAATAGTATCTTTATTAAGCTGTAGAGTTAGAAGTCTAGTCCCAAGACTTATTAAGAAGACTATCTGAGAAAACTCTGTCGACTTAAGGTCAACTTATAGATCTATTTATATAATTGGTACTATACTACGCATTTTAACAATAATAAATAAAGCATGGCATGCAACGTAACGCTTGTAATGTGTGAATTATTTTATTAACATGTATCGAATAATTTATTTTTCATTACATGTATTACAGACTGATAAAATAGTATTACATTTGTGAAATATGCCGCAGTGTGAGATCAACTGAGGCGTAGCACGATTTCGTGACTCACCGGATATATCCTCTACTCTGTTTGTTGTTAAAACTATTTTCTCATAGTGATACTACATAAAATTAAAAAACTCTATTTTCTAATTCAATAGAAGAATTTGATTGTATGTTAGTAGGTAGAGCGTTATATCGTTGTTGCATATTAATTTCGTCCAGTTTCATAAAGTGAACTCCATTAGTTTGATTCTTTATTAAAACTTTATGATAAGTAACATAAGATTGTACACATTTCGTATTAAGAAAATTTTTTAATGTAATGAAATAAAGAAAAGTGTTGTATATAAGCTATAAAGGAATATTATGCTTCACACAATACTTAATAGCTTCTTATGCTGTTAATAAGCAGCTAATACCATATCCAATGCTTCATCCTTAATTCCAGACTTATCATTTTAATATAAAAAAGCAGCGTTAAACATAACCATTGTCTGCGGCCTTGGTAAAATAATCGGCAGCTTCTTTAAATTCTTTTTAACTCCGGTACCTTTATATAAACTATCAACATAAGCATAACGTAATTGAACTTCGGGATATACCGTATCCGCCGTTTCTTTATATAATCTTGCTACTAATTCTTGTTTTGCTGTTTGATCTATATCAAGTTTAACATAATTCTGTTATAGTAAGCTTTATAGTATTTTGCTTTTATATGTTTAATTCTCATATGCTTCAAAATATTATAAGATAACTCTCTGTTTAACTGCATCATCTACTCATATAATTAAACGCTGAAAATCTATAATTGTCCCTTTTTCTTTTGAGGTAGTTTTAACAATCGTTGGCTTAAGTTTTGTGCTAATGGTTGCATATAAAAATACGTTAAAGGTCATGTAAAATAGTAAAGATCTTTGAAAATTGAAGTCTAAAATTATGATCAGAATGAACAGCTAGGATAGATTTATAATAAAAACTTAATATAAAAAACCAAATAGGTATGCTAATGAAAAAAAACCGATACATATATATATTGTACTCTAATACCTTTTTTTGCAAGTTCTTGATATTCTATTGTAATTGAGAGCCGAGAGAAAATGGTCACGATATTTATTTTTGCACACTAGCTCGGTAAACATAATAACTTCATTACCATTATATCAAAACTATAAACTTCACACCACAAAAATCACCATAAAATGTTGATCGTCCACTTGAAATTTGCCACTTAAGTACTCCGACGCTATAAACTTTAGACTTTTTATCTTCTTCCTTTTCTTGCGCTTTAATCTTTTCTTCAGAATATTTAAATTGAGCGCTTACGTTTGATAATTCAAAGTTTAAGTTTTGAACTTCTCGTTTTCGGTTATCTAATTCTGCTAATATCTCAGTAAGTTTATGTCCTGCTAATAATTCTTTTAAATTATCTAAATCCTTACTACCGATTTCATTCAATAGAAAGGACAGCAGTAATTGATTTTCATCGTCGGCTTTCTTTTTGCTTTGTTCTAAGTCCTTAATTCTTTTATTCAAGTACTTCAAATGTTTTTCTAAATTATGTTTTAAAATCATTTTATGATTAATTTTTCAAGAATTTGGTGAAATATGAATTTCATTTCCTTTTTAATTAAGTAAACAAGAACCCATTTCTATATAAGGTTAAAGTCAATAAATATCTTATTTTAAACTTCTGTCTATGACGGCGTTCCAACATTTAAATTCATTATTGTTGACTAAAGTAGAATTTTTGAGAAAATTTCTGGACAAGCTTTTCGAAAAGTAGTGGAGTAATGTTGATCAAATGAGTATATGTAGTGTAATTTATGTTGAGTTTGATTTTTCATATCGTTAACTCGCAATACTGGGTAGATAGTGTTACATTAAATATAATTCCTCATAATTTCACATGTAGATTGTTTCGATGTTTGCAGTTAATCCTTTGTAGATTATTTTGAAATGCCAGGTTGGCAGAATGACAGGATGTTAGAAAGCCAAGCTGTTCTAAATTTTTTTTTTTTTATAAATATTAGCTGGAAATCCTTAAACAGCTCAACATTTCACGCTCGCCCTCCTTATATTACAATATACACCTTAAACCTTCCTTTCATCCCTTCGCGACATTTTCGCTTTAACCGTTTAGCATTTTAATTTTATTATTGAAATTTCGTTTATTTTTAATTCCCGATTATTCTTATTATTTTATTACACAATTTTTCGTAATTATTGATTGGCATTTACTTAGTTTAATATATTGATATTGCGAAATGTAAAGCGTCGACGTAGAGGTTACACTAATTGATTTGATTTTAACGTCAATATCACTTCATTCTTAATAAAAACTTCTGCTTAAATTAAAATTGTTTATAAATACATGAACGAAAGAAGAATACAAAACGTACCGTACCGTACTGATCCTATAATAAATACTATCAAATTTCGCGAAAGTACTGATCGTATCGTATGGTCAAGCGAATCGTTCCGTACTGGTACACTTCATATCCAGATTTCGTTCGTTGAACAATGAAAACTGTTGGTTTCTTTCATCAATACTTTACAAACGCACGAGACAAATTTTCTATCACCCACTACACGCCCCTTAATTTTCATTTTTATCAAGTATTTTACTCTGTTATTTGCCACCTGTAGTCACGGGTAAATTAGGGTAGATAGAAAACCGGTACGGTACGATTCGCCAGACCAGTACGGTACGATTATGCAGATCAGTATTTTTCGCGAATTTGAATCGTACCGTACCGTACCGGTAGTATATATAGAGCTTTTATTATAGGACCAGTACGGTACGGTACGGTATGACCTTTCGTAATAGACGTTGATAACACGGTGAATTTATTATAAAGTTTGTAATGTTTTAAAATTAAAAATTTTAACCGATTATTGATTATATTCCTTTTTATTTCAATAAAAAAAAAATAATAATAATATAATCATTTTTATTGAAGGACAAATGCATCATAATAAAATAAATTGTTGTTTTGTAATTAAATTATTTTAATTTTTATGTAGCAACGCTTTTCTTTTTAATTTAATTTAATTAAAGTTATTTTGACAAACATACCATTGAATTTTATGTTAGAAATATAAACTTTAAAGATCTAATAATGATGCAGTATGAACTAGAACGAATTTTCTAAATTCGTACCGTACCGTACTGGTTCTATAATAATGCTTTATATATAGGACCAGTACAGTATGATACAATTCAAATTTCCTACGAAAAAATACTGATCTGCATAATCGTACCATACTAGTCTAGCGAATCGTACCGTACCGGTTTTCCATATACTCTTTGCAGAGCGAGCAAATATACAATATATAAGATTTTAATAGATCAAGTGATTAGAAATTTCGTCTGATGTATGTGCTGATCTTTTGTCGACCATTTCTAAAAAAAGTATTTAGACATGATTTGTGATGTAACAGATGACATACTGTATATACGTTACAAAAAATGTCATATAAATAATATTGTCTTTATACTTTTAACGTGAAATACCTACCAATATGTCTGATGAATCATTATCTTTACGACACCAAAGAGCTTTAGAAATATTGCAAGATCCAGAATTTAAAAGTATTTTGAGGATACTGTCAAAAGTCTATTAATAGAAAAGCGTTGAAGGAGTGGATAGAAGCAGGAGAACCGTATAAAGAGGATGATGATGATTTAGGTATATATTTATAATTTTTTTTAAAAAGTTTACAATATCTATTAAATTGAAACTTATCTAATATTCTCATAGCATACTTTAAATATAAGAAAAGCGAAGCTCGTAAAAATGGTGTTAACTATAGATCAGTTAATACTGTTACTGAATCAAGACCAGTTGGTAAATCTATTAATGTTCTAGTTGATAATTTAAGCAGAGTCACTTAACTTTTTTAACATTTTAAAGGAACCGGCGGATGTAACTCTCCTAACAGAGAAAAATAAAATATTGGAAGTATGTCTAGGATTTACCCCAACTGTGACCAGAAGTTCAGGAAGGAAAGCTTGGCTAGTACTCCCGCCAGCAAACAACCTACTATATACAAAAACAATAAACATCATGGTAAAAATTCTAAACCAAGAAGAATTCCCATCTTTGACATGAATAAGCTAAACCTTTTAAGATATATTGAAAAAAATGAGGAAGTTACTATATGAGAATTTGGAGAAAATGAATTACAGTTAAATCTACCAGCTCAATTGGAGATCTAATCCATAAAACTTCTTTTTTATATGCTTTAATTTTACCAAGCTATTGTCGTTTAATATTATTATATCTCAAGAGATGATGGTTTAGTGCAATCGCCTTCATTGAAGATCATACGTCATATGTAAATTTTCTAAATAACTTTTACAGTAACTATATTAATTAGTTGTCTTTGTGTATATGAATAAAATATTATATAATTTTCTGGATACAATATAATTTGCATTATACAATCCAAAAAAACATGATAGATATCAATTTGGCAACTTTGCTAAAGAATATTAAAAATATAAAAATTAATTATTATGTATTTATCTACAGGAATATGTATATGAGTTGCAATTACATCTGAATTACTCATCAACACACCATAACATTTGAACCTAACTAAAGAATGCTTACATCAACCATTCAATTAACTAACATTTATTACTTGTCTTTGATTTCTAAACCTTAATACCACTATTGTCCAAAGTTTAATATAAAATACCGCACGACTGATTTGATCGATATTCATATGATTAGTGTTGTATTTTTGAAGCTAGGACGATAATTGGTCATTTACTCAATATATTTAACCACTTCGTTAATACATTGATATTGTTTATCATTTAAATACGAAAATCTGACACATTACCCATCATAGTAGAATATTTATTATTGACATTATCATTGACATAAAGTTATTAATTGAAATATTTGAATTTTTAATCATGAAAATACCTTAAAATGTAGAGACTTGTAAAGCAAGAAATCAATTATTCTAAATAGTAATTAATTACCTACTATCATGTCTAAATTCGGTCTTTTTATAGGCATGCAAAAAAAATCATTCCTCAGGAACAAGAAAGGAATTAACCACATCATCGCATTATAATTAAGAAATTGTATCCAAAAGAACAGTTTGAACTTTGAATCGACGAATATATAAAGGTGTTTGATTAGCTTTGATTATTTATTGATTAAATCATGAAACTCTTTGGTCAGGGTTATCTCTTCCTAATCGCCTTATATGAATGAATGAAAATGATACATTTCTCTATATATTTTTGATTTACTTCAAGAGGTTCATGTGATGAAGTTAAGGTTTGGAATCGTTGAAATCTGTGATGGTATTTGTGATAAGGTTAATGTCTCTTCCATAAGAGCTTTGAGATTATTTGATCCGTTATGGAAAAAGGCATTAGGTATAGATTGAACTTATATCAAGCCCGGATGGTTCATCATTGTGATATTGTACTTTGAAAATTATCAGACTTCCTATTTTTTCTGAACAAGTAAATAAAAATGGTTTAAATGATGCATTTACTAGGTCCAATGCATTCAGATCAAGAGATTTCTAGCTAAAAGTACACGAAAAAAAATGTAAAAAAAAAATGTTAAAATTAAGAAATGAATAATTTAAAAAAGAAAAAAGCTCATTCAATCATTTGCTGTGGCTCGAAGCGAATAAAAAGCCTAACTCTAATCATGCTGCTTTTAAAAAAGATGACATAATTGTAAACTAAATGAAGTTAAACTTGGATAGTAAGCAACTAATTATACAAAATACTTATTTTGGGCTAAACAATCAGCTACAATCAATGGTGTTTTCAGAAGCATATTATAATAACACATAAAAAGTAAAAGAAATTAAAAGAAAATTAAAAAAAAAAAAATGAAAATAATAACGGAAAATATGATAGAAATATGTTATAATATAAAATTTTTATGATAAATAAATTTTTTTTTTTGATTATTATTAAAATTACACAAATCATATAATTTACTATGCTTATAATCAAAAAATAATAATATCTTTTTTAAAATTTTCATAACTTTCTAAGTGATCTGAAAATACTTTAATTTATTACAAATATGATATTCTTTCTTTATTATTGTAATATTTTGTGTATTTCTTTAATACAACACAAGTATACAGCATATTTTATTAGTTGTATTATTAAGGTTTGATCTAATTCAAAGAATGGATGAAAAGGATGTGGTTATTTTCCCATTTTTATTTAAAAATGGGAAAAATAATAATTGTGTGATAGAGATTAAAAAAACCTCTCAAATATTAATACAAAATAAAATAATTCTAGTTAAAATGATCAACAAATCATACAATTTACATGATATAGCATTTTTTAAATTAGATTGATCATCTAAACTAGTTTGTAAATCAGTTTAACTTGATTATTTAATTCCAATTAATTGAATAGTTATATGTTTGTTTTTTTTTTAAAAAGAATAAAATTGTTTTAAAAAAATAATATAAATTATAGCTAAAGATAACACCATAATTATTTTCAAATTTCAATTGAGTTGCAACTTAATTGTGATATAAGAAAATTTAATTGCAACTCAATTGCATCATTTTTAATTGCAATGCCTATCTTTAATTATAATTTTATCTCACTATAAATTGTATTAAAAAAAAATAAAAAAATAAATACAAAATGCAGCTTTATCTTACTAAAAATTACATCTATAAAAGCTTACATAGGAGAAATAATCTAGCTCTAAAACTATATAAAGATTAGGAATGTTAAGCAATCCTTAACTGATTCTTATAATTTAAGAGATTACTAACT
>CAJVPP010003525.1:0-11400 GCA_910592005.1 Funneliformis mosseae | reverse complement strand
TAAACTTTTGCCCCATTAGCTATAAATCCTGTTGCTATCATAAGTCCGATTCTATTTAAAAGAAATTAGAAATTTAAATGAAAAACAATCAATTTATATTTAAATAAATACCCTCTGGATCCCCCAGTTACCAATACAATTTTATCTTTAACATTAAATAATGAATTCAAATCCATTTTTTAATAGATTAATAAAAATTAAAATATTATAATGTAGCGAATTGCTATTTGTACACGGGGTGTTTGTACACTACGTGAAACATAAGGGTAACAAATAATTAGTACTAGGGTTGTGTTAGTGGAATTTCTTTAAAGGTTTATAGACGTGACGATCTTTTTTATATTATTCTATTATAAAAAAGCAAGGATTGGATAAAAATTAACTTTAAAATAATAATAATTTCACCAATTACATTTTATATTATACAATTTTTACACTGAGTAGAAAAGAGAATGAAAGGTATGATACTATAGAAATTAGCAGAAAATGCTAACTAAATAAAGGGATTAAAAGGTCAGTAAGGTCATATAACTTTCTTTTTTTTTAAAAAAAAAAGATTGTTACATATTTAATAAATTAACTCTTTTTTAATAATAGAGCAAGTGATGGTAAGTACATGAAAAAGGTCAAAATAAGTAACAAATTCTGAAGTCTTAATTGTTTTGGCTTTTTATTTACAATATTTATAATACTTTAATATTTATATAATTACAATTTAAATTTAAATATTACAAATGTTTTTAAAGAAAAATTTGTGATAAATTAGCAAAAGACAATAAAGGATAGATAAACCTTTATACAGTGTGATTATTTTGGTGATATAAATTTTTCATTTGATTGGATAAGTAAATTATGTACTTTAGCAAAATGTGATAAATGAAAAACACTTGATTTATATTTTGTTTAAACTAAATGAACAGCTTTTCATTTGTATTTGATTATATTTATAAAAATTACTAAATAAGATATTTTTGAAGAATTAACTATTTGATAAAGAAAATTAAAAATCATAGCATATCATTATGTAAAAAAAGAGTTAAATAAGATATACAAATTACGCTTTTAATTTCTGCTTTTAATAATTTACATATAAGTAATATTCATAAAATATAACATATAAAAATCAATTTTTTTTAATTCTAAATAAAATAATTATTATTTTAATTAATATAATATATTTTATTTTTTAATATTTATTAATATATAGATTTACTTTTCAATTCTTTCCAATATTATTTGTATAGTTGCTAGACAAAATCTAGAGGTTTTATCAAGTCATCTAAATAAAAATAAATAAATTTAACAAAATTATATTAAAAAATCTTGAAAAAGATAAAACTATATTAAAGCTTATAAAAATGTGAAACTATATCAAAACTTTAGTAAAAATTTAGCAAAATTATAGTTTAAACGTTTTGCTAAATCTAAATGAATTTAAAAAATAATCTTAATATTTGTTAATCAAACTTAAAAATATGATACTAAGAATGAAACTAGTTTATATTCTTAAATTACAACTATTTTACTAATTTTAAAAATAAAACTGTGAACTTTTAATTATGAAATTTTCGAATTTAAAATAAATTCTAATGTATAATTTAATTAAATTTTTTATTTTTTTAAAAAATACTAATTTTAATTTATCTTGTAAACTGATTCAAAACCTTTAACTATAGAATTTTTAAATGAAGTAAATTCTAATAAAATAATTTTAATTAAATATTTTTTTTTTAATTTAATACAGAATATTAATATTAATACTGATCCAAAATTTTTAACCTTAAAATCTTTAAATTAAAAATAAATTCTAATAGAAAAACTTAAAAATAGTAGTTATAATTAATTTTTAATAAAGATACAGTACATTAAGAAAGTCTTTAGATAATTTCTCATAACTAAATTAGATTTGCATAAATTTTTCATTTTAAATTAGAATTTTAGTAATCAAAATAGTATTTATTGCTTATCAAATCAATCTTTTTTTTCTTTGTAGCATATTGAACTTATTACCACTTTTTTTTTAGAATCAAATAAATATAAATGTTCATTAAAACGTATATGCAAAAGCTATTTAACAATTATGAGATAGAGAAATACAAAATGCAAAGAAAATTAAAAAATGAACAGGTCTCCTAAGGTCTACTATATACTATAACATGAAATGTTGAAAAACAGTGGCCAAAAAATTTAAATGAATTAGAATGATTTATGAAAAAGAAATGAGAAAAAATTTCAGAAAGCATTTTAGTGAACTTGGTAAGATCAATGAAGAAGTGTTGTAGGCTTGTAATTGAAAAAAATGGAGAACATATTCCGTATTAAATTTTCATAAATAAAAATAAATAAAACTTTGATTTTTTAATTTTCTAACAATTTATTTTTCACATGATTTAACGCAGTTATTTTGAAATTATTAACATTTTAAATTGTCTAAAGACTTTCTTACTGCATTGTATATTAAAAGAATAGTAATTTATTAATTGTAGTTAAAAATTATTAAAATTAGATAAGTAATATAAAAAAATAATAATGATATAATATATTAATTATATCAATAAAAAATAAATATAAAATATTTAAATAAAAATAATAAAACAAGTATAAATATATTAATAAGTATAATTAAATCCTTAAAATTAAATAAAATAGATAAATTATATAGTAATATTTAACATAAAAATTTTAAGATTCTTTATATAATATTAAATATTTTAGTATTATGATCTAAATTTTATAATTAATTTTATAATAAATAACTTAAATTATAAATATTATATAAATATTAAATCTTTAATTTTGTAATATGATTTATAATACATTTTATATATAGTTAAGGTTGTTAAATAAAACCTAAAAGGTTTGCAAGGTAAAATTTATCAAAATTATATTAAAACCTTATTAAAAATCTGTAAAACTTAGGAAAAGGTAAAACTATAACTATAAAATTATATTAAAGTTAAAAAATGCGAAACTATATCAAAACTTAATAAAAAATTAGCAAAACTAATGTTTAGACATTTTGCCAAAATTAAAATGAGTTTTAATAAGCAATTTTATGTATAATTAAAAAAATAATACATTTTTTTATTATAAGTTAAAATATTTAACTTTTTGTATAAAATTCAATAAATTAGAAAAATCTAATTATAAATAATAATTAAAAAAAATATAATAATCAAAAATAAAATTATTTTTTCTTATAATGAAAACTTTAAATTTTTGAAATTGATTATATTATATTTTTTAGAATTTTGAATAAAGTTTAGATATATAAATATACTTATAGTTAATTATTAAATAATTGGATTTATTAGTATTATAACAAGTAGAATATCTTTATTAAAACAATATAAATATTTATAAATAACATAAAATTATTTTATTTGATATACAAGTATTTCAAGAATTTCACTTTTTAAATTATTTATAGATACTTCTAATTGATTTAAATTTAAATATAGAAAGATTAAAAAAAGATTATGATAAATGGTTATTAATAGAAAAATTATATATGGATGAGATTTAAATATTGTAATTTATTTTTTGTGATACTTGACTTATTCAAACACATTATCGATTATTAGTTTCAATCCGAATTTGAACTATATTTCCAAAAAATATATGATTTGGTTTGATCTCTGTTATATATTATGAAATTTGTTTTATCGTAATAAACAATTTTTTTCTTCAATTAATATTTGTAAAACTTTTCATATTTTGTTTATTCTTTTATCATTAGCTAAATACAAAATTTCATCAATTTAAAACACCGAAAAAAACTTTGATTCGCTTAATAATAATTAATAAATGAATCATATATAATCAACAAAAAAATTGTTTCAAAATTCCAGTCAAGAAGTGTAACTTGAAACCTGTCCAAATTAGCAATAATAAAGGCGTTTATCATATTGAGATCTAAATTCGGCTTGACGGCTTATAAAATCCGTAAACAACCTTCTAGCTTTATTCATGTAATCATTATTAGATTAAAATTTTGCCACATTATTTATAATTTTATTCATTGTCGAACCTTTAATAGCACTTTGGCTTATTCAACGTTTTTCACGTTCAAGATTCCAAAAACAAATAGATATTTCTGCAATGGTCGAACCGAATAATGCGACCATTAGAAATTAAATTTAAACAAAGACTGAAACGAATAATTTGTGTCGGAGTTTCATTTCGAAATAACAGTTGCGAATAAAATAAATCATGTGGGTTGATTATTAATTAAGTGGTCGTCAAAACCCTTGTTTCAAACAATATGACTCATAAACACCTGATTAAAATATTGTGACTTAAAAAACACCAACGCGATTTTAAAGAACACTTTCATTTCCTTGGCAAATGTTTATATGACAAACGTCTTTGTGGCTCAGGAAAAGGAATTTGGGCTCCGAAATGAAATCAATATAATATTTAAAAGTTTAATAGAAAACTCAATTGAAGTCATGAAATCATTTATTTTATAATAAAATTACAATAGTAAAAAAAAGAAAATTCTTTTTATGGTCGATTCACTTAACTTAATTGGAAAAGAGAAAATTATAAATTACAAAGAATTTATTTTTAGACTTATTTATTTTACAATGATTATACATAAATAGATTTCTTTATAAAGGCAGCGAATCTCAAATTTTTTTTTTCACCTCCAACTTTTCTACCCAAATAAAATCAGAAATGAGTCCACCAAATTCTTTTGATAATAAACCTGTTGTTATTAAATCGAAAAGGGGGAGAAAAGCTCTTGCTGTAAGCGAAGGACATATCGACACGACCGGAAGAACACATATAATGACAGTCAGGAGGTCGAAACCTCCGGCACCAAAAAAGAAAACAACAACTCCAAAACCCATAAAGCAAACAAATAACTTTTGCAAAAGATGTGAACAAAACGATGAATACATCGACCTTCTTAACGATCGAATTGGAAAATTAGAAAGTTTGGTAAATAAATTGACTAACGGATCAAAACTTAATGATGATGAGAATAATAAACAACCGCCAATTCCTCAACCGACAATTCAGACCCAAAGTATTTCCAATATTGGGACGCAGGAACTTTTAAACCTTTCTAATCAAATTAGCATCGAGCTGTTTGAAAGGTTTGATCAAATACAAATACAAACTCCGATACAATCTCCGATACCCACGTTAACGCCACCCATAAGTCCTTTTCCTACTTGTGAGCAAGTAGATTTCACGGTAGATTGGAACGTATTTCCTCCGTATACCCAACCTTATTGATCAACTTTACAAGATGAATACGGACATTTTAGGGTTTAAAGAAAAAAATAATGAGAATATAATTTGTACAGAATCGATAAATGAACACTTTAGTTTAATGTCTTATAATCGTTTCCATTTTTTTTTTAGAAATTAATTAAATAGAAGATTACGATTTATTAATTTTTCTTCCTTTTCATATATATTTTTTATTTGAACAACCTCCCCTTGTAAAATTCGATTGCGTTGTAAATATGGTTGTTCGTTAGAATTTGTTCCCTTTTTTTATTCGCATAAATTATTCGTTAAAATCGTGTAACAATTCATTCACACTTTTTTCTTTCAATTAAAACTATAAGATAAAATACATGTATATTTAAGATATAAAAATCTAAGGTATAAAATAAAAAAGTGTGATGATAATATAATAAAAAAAAAAAAACTTTTTATATTAATAATATGATATTTTATATTATGTGCATACTGCAATAAAAAAAAAAAAAAAAAAAAAAGTAGGTAATAATCGACCAAAAAGGAAGCATATAAACAATCTTGTATGATTTATAATTTGTATCTTTCGATAAAAGAAAAAATTGTATGAAACAAATGTCAGTGCTAGGTCATTTTCGTACTTCAAATATAAGTATCAGTTTTTATATTATTTGGTAAAGCATTTTTTTTTTTCTTTGCAGTATCCACTATACCATTATAAGATTATAATATTAATTTTTATTATAAGTGATCAAAAGATTTACAATGTAAAACCGGTAATATTGATTTAGTACAATTGATGCAACGAATATTGCTTTTGATGTGCAATAAAATGCATGCATTATTAATTTACAAGTTAATATATCAAGGTATAAAAGGTCTGCGATACGCTATGATCGTAAGGACTTTAAATATTTCAAGGAATGTTGTGCTTTGCTCACACTTATTGGCTCAAGGATATTTTCCAATTTATTTATTTACTTTTAAACTGCACAAAGGATCCTTTGTCTTCCAAATCCATCTCACATCCCTTTTTTTTCTTTCTTAGTGAAAAATCTTATTCATTTATTCCTATTTAGTATGCAAAAAAAAAAAAATGAATTCAATTCAATATATGTTAATTAATAATTAAATCTCTAAATTTTCTTTGTAAGGTGCAATTGATGAGACGCACTTTCACGGGTAACATGTTAAAAGGAAAAAAGAAATTTGCTAGAAAATCTCCAATTTTAAATCTCTCAGTCTTCTAGCACGTGGTTACCTAATAGAAGTCAGATAGTAATTTTCATTTTTTATAATATTGTTTGATTTTGATGAATTCAATCCTTTACTGCAACGATTGCCAACTTGTGAAGAGTTCCGGAGTCATCATCTAATGTTTGATTTTTCGGTAATCTCCATGGATTATATATGCGCTATGATTTAAATAGTGCATATTATTTGATTTAAATTCTTGATAAGATTTTGTTTAGTAAAAAAAAATGGTACTAAATAAACATAAGGATGAGACCAATTAAATGTTTAGTGAATCATAAATTTATTTTGTTAAGAATCTGAAAACCTATCAAACAAACAACAAACAAAAGATAATAATTCGTTACTTACATATTTTGCTTCTTGAAACAATATTTATCGAAATTCAACAAACAAACAACGGATTTTACCGTGTTCGAATCAGCAGATTGGAAGGTCATTTTGTAAATATCAATCAAGAATACGATAGTAAATTGACGATTTCTGGAATTTTAAATAACTTTTGCATCGAGAATCGTTATTTGAGTAAACGACTAAGAATTCGACCGAAAGTTCTTTATTTTTGAACATGAAATCATAGAATTATTTATTAATAATAAAATTGTAGAATTTTATTTCGCTTTACAAATTTCATCAATTTTTTTTATAAAAAAAATGGCGGTTGCTAGGGGATCGTGTGAAATTTTTTTTACAGATTTATTTATTGCATTTTATAATAGGTTCGATTGCCTACTTATAAATGTTTTCCTGTGTAATGAAGATCTCTACATTGTATACCCTTGCAATTAATTATAGCTCAATCCTTATATAGGGAATTATAGCTGTAACGAATTATTTTCTTTTATTAGTAAATATTAAGTTTATTATACCATTCATGTAGGCGCTTTAGTTAATAGGACGAAATAGGAAAATATAAATTCTTTTGAATAATAGTCGAAATTAGGCGTAATTATTATTTTTTATATATATAATTCGATCGATAAGTATGATTTATGCACAAAGAAATGTTTGTTAAAATGAATGTGATTTCAATAAAATCATTTTCTTTCTTTCTCCAACCGGTCTAACCAACTAAGGAAAGATCTTTTCAATTTACGTGAATTCTTCGCAATAGAAAGGTTTATTTATATAATATGTATGTATGTATGTGTTTATTCTAATCAATTCAATAAGGTGATTAGATAATAGTTGTATTCGTAAGATATAAGTTTGATAAATTTTTGGCGTAAAATTTCCAAATGGAGACATCAACAAAAAAAGAAAAAGAAAAGAAAATATCATCGCCTTGGGGAACGCGTTTTTTTTTGGGGGCGATCAAAAAGATAAATGATATATTTTAGAACTGATATTAACCATATATGTTGAAGTCGACGCGTAATTCCTTCGCAGATCAACAAATACGCGCTTACAGCTTCTTATATTGTTTTAAACCAAAATGGAAAAAGCATTCAAAAAAAAAATATTCCCAACGGAATTTGACAATTAAGGGAATAATCCCGTTACAATCGAATAATAAAAAATATAATAAAATAAAGGGAAAGTTCTTTTTGTGTATGAAACAAAAAAATTACTTGTTATAACTTGATTTGGAAATCGATTGAATAATGATAATATTTAACTTGCACGCACAATAAAATAATGCACAATACAATTCTTATTAGTAATCCATATAATTTTTATTCTAACGAAATCTTTTCTATTTTCGGAATCAAATGAACCGAGATTTAATCAATCTATGCTAATTTTTAAAACTAGACAAAGATTTCAACGACGGAAAAACCTCTTAAATCCGATAAATATTTTAAAAGGAAATTATTTAATAAAAAGAAAATTTTTTTTTTCGATCCAATAAGTCATAGGATAGGGTAGGCATTACCAAAATCATTCTGATAATGACGCGTATTTTTTGATAATCACTGAACACATATCAAAAGAAAAAAAAGTTTGAATATTTCATGAGATAAGTAAATTAAAATTAAAATTAAAATTAAAAAAAAATCATCGCGAATAAAAAACTTTAGGCTTTGTGATCCAAATCGAGTTAAACCTTTTTTTTTTTTTTTTTTTGAGAATAAATCATTAAAAGACCCCCTTTGCTTTTAATAATCTGTATTACCAAACCAAAAATTAAGCTTTTTTGGGGGGTAAGTGGCTTGGCGAAACCAAACCAATTATAACTTTTTTTCAAGGATTGATTTTCACCGGGAAATTTTCTATTTATAGACATTCTATTTTTGGAAAAGTTACGTAATTAGCAAAAATGTGATAAAAATAAAGAATAGATCACATTTCGCTAATAATAACAATACATCAGCATCTCCTAGTGGATAGGCGTTGAGCTTCTTTATCGTGCATCATTTACTTTTTCCAAAAGATGATTTTGTAAACGCGAGCCGATAAATGATTTGGTCATTGCGACTAAACTCCAAGAAATGATCTCTTTCCATGTTCCACAAAAGCAGGTAGTTTATCACCTGTTCCTGCTATTTTTTGCGATTGAATCAAAATTTTAATCCAATATAATAATTTCACATTTCTAATGACAAATGCATCAAGAATTTTAGCACAAGCAAATGAGAGCCATTGCAAAACTTTTAAGTAATAACTGATAAAATTTGAAATATGATATATTCAAGGTCTTAAATCGTCATCGCGTTAAAACAAATGCTAATATGTTTAGATACAAAATAAAATAAAATAATAAATAAATGTAGTTTTACTGGGTTACTGGGTGTTTTAACGATTTAATCCAAACAACTTTTAATGTTTGTAAGTCTGGTAAGTAGGAAGCCGTAATGTTGGTGATCTCTAAGAATTAAAGAATTATGAAAATATAAAGTAAAATCTTTGACATAATGATATATATTGTCACTTGCTTCCATTTATTTGATCTTGATTTATACTCAATCCAATTGATGACCTCGTCCCAAGTTAAACAAGTCACAATTTCACTAACAATTTTGTAATTTGATAGATATTTTTAATTAGTGAGTTGAATTTAAAATCTCTGATAAGATATTGGATCAGAAGAGTATTAACCAAGAATCTGTACACAAATCTTGTAAATTTTTACGTCAATATGTCAATAATTATAATACTATAATGTCTTCTGAAACATTCTTTGAGGAAGAAAAATCAAGAAACGTGTTATAAACATGGTCCAGCATTAAATGAGCTATAATGTTAGATTTAATTTTCCATCAAAGAATTGTGTTATTACCAAATTCCTGAAAATAATACCTTAGTTTATTTATTATTATATCTATAAAGATTCTGTGAAAATTATAACTTTTAATTTTTAGCCAAATGGGATTGATCCTAGTATAAATTTAAATAATGTTTTTAATAATTATGATTGCTGATTTTCAGTCGACAGATGAGGATTTCGCATAATTCCAACTCATTTTTTTTTAAATAAGAAATTAAGTAATAATATCATTTACATTCTAACGAAGGATCGATCGTTCGGTACTCCTTAGATTCATATTTACTTTTCTTTCTTTCTTCATATATAAAAGTATTCGTCCCACTTTCGATTTATAATTATACGAAAAAGGTTAAGAATAAAATAATGGATCAACTTAATATTTTCAACTGTTGCACTAGTTTAGTTACACGATACACAAACAATTAATATAACGTTAAATTAATTTAAAATTTTGTTTATATTTAAATTCCACTTGGGTCAATTATCATTTAAAATTAAAAAATACTAATCATAATATTAAAATAAAAAATATATTATTAAAAATATTTTTTATAATAAATCTATGATGATTTTTAATGTAACTTTTTTATATTAATTTAAAATTCAAAATTTTTAATTTTTTATAACAACATTTTCGAATGTTTTCATATTAATAATTTTGTAAAATTTTTAATATTACTAATTTTAAATATTTAAATATTATAAAGAAAAAATTATGAAATTATATTTAATAATATAATTATTAATGTATTTTAAAAAAAAATTCACTATCGCAAAATTTACAATTAAATGAATTATTTTTTTTTAAAAAAACAAATTCAAATTTATTTTTATTTTGATATATCTATTATTAAAAAATTATAGATTTAAAAATATTCTTATTCAAAAATTTATGATTTATTAAAATATTGTTTTTTGAGTTAGAATAAAAAAAAAAAATAATTTTAAATAATTTTATTATAACTTCTTTTATAATATAAAATAATATAAAATATAATAATACTTTCTTATTATAATTTATTTAAAATATATAAATATATTTAATAAAAAACTATTAAATATAATATTTATTTTTATTAGAATCTTTAATTAAATTAAAATTACAATAATAATATTTAATTCTAAAACTAATTTAAATTATAAGTTTTATTATATATTTAATAAAATGTTAAATTTTATCAAAAATTTAAATTTTTAAATTTTTATTATATTATTAAAATTGTTAAAATCTTATTAAATTTCTGGAATTTTACTAAAACTTTTATTATATACTAAGAAATGATTTCATAAACCATTGTTAAGTCTAAAGCACAGATGTAATAAAAGGAACTAATCACATATTAACTCAAATTTTAAGCAGGTAGATAGATAAGCATATGTATAACTATAGCATTAAAATATGTATAGTCCTTTGTTTCACTTTAAACTAAAAAATTAAAATTTTTATTAAATCTTTATTATTGATAAGTAATATTTTATATATAAAACTCTTGTGATAATAAAAAACAGTGAAAAAAATAAAAAATGTATTAATATTAATTTTGAAATATTTTGACTTAAAAATCATATTTAGTATATAAAAAAAATAAATTGATTTTTTTTGATAATTTTTTTCTATATATTGTAAAAATCCTATATAAGAGGAGTGGGATACCACGCTATAATATAATTATATTATAGCGTGGTATCCCACTTGGACTAGGTTATAGTACCACGCTATA
>CAJVPP010003524.1:0-11404 GCA_910592005.1 Funneliformis mosseae | reverse complement strand
AATCTTTTTTAAAGTTAGATAAAACAAAAGCTTTATATAAAAATTTTATAGAATATCTTAATTGTTTTACAAAAGTGGATCTTTCTTTTTTTAATTAGCCATTTAAAGTGTATGTAAATTTTATACCAAAATTAAAGAAATATTTATAATATCATTCTTGAATTAAAAAAGTGAAATTTATCTATTCCTTTTATAATTCAAGTTAAAATCACAGTCCAGAAAGGTGTTCCTTAAAGAAAAGAAGCAAAAGAAATAATAATGGCATTCTAAAAACAAAAAAGAAACAAAAACAATTCTTCATACTACTTACCTTCATAGTTTAAGCTGAAATCCAGGTTCAGGAAGGCTTCCCTTAAAGAAAAGAAGCAAAAGGAATGTTAATAGCATTTTAAAGACAAAAAAAACAAAAAAAACTATAAAAAAAGAAACAAAAGAAACGTTAATGGCGTTCCAAAGATAAAGAAATAAAAATAATCCCTCACACCACCTTATTTTTATAACTCAAGCTGAAATCCAAGTCCAGAAAGGCATCTCCTAAAGAAAAGCAAAAGGAATGTTAATAGTGTTCCAAAGCTAAAGAAATAAAAACAATCCTTATACTACCTTATCTTCATAGCCTAAGCAGAAATCCAGGTCCACAAAGGTGTTCCTTAAAGAAAAGAAGCAAAAGGAACATTAATAGCATTCCAAAGACAAAGAAAAACAAAAAAAAACCATAAGAAAAGAAAAAGAATATTAATAATATTTCAAAGATAAAAAAACAAAAACAATCTCTCATACCACTTTATCTTCATAACCTAAGCTGAAATCCAAGTTCAGAAAGGTGTTCCCTAAAAAAAAGAAGCAAAAGGAATGTTAATAGCATTCCAAGACAAAGAAAAATAAAAAATCCCACAAGAAAATTAGCAAAAAAAATGTTAATAGTATTCTAAAGATAAAGAAGAAACAAAAACAATTTTTTACATTACTTACCTTCATAGTCTAAGCTGAAATCCAGGTCCAGGAAGGCGTTCCCTAAAGTAAAACAGTAAAAGGAATGTTAATGGCATTTTAAAGACAAAAAAGAATCATCTACACCACCTTACCTTCATAGTCTAAGCTAAAATCCAGGTTTAAGGAAGTATTTCCTAAAGAAAGAAGCAAAAGAAACGTTAATGATATTTCAAAGACAAAGAAAATCAAAAATAATCTCCCACACCACCTTACCTTTATAGTTTAAGCAGAAATCCAGTCCAGAAAAGCGTTCTCTAAAGAAAAGAAGTAAAAGGAACGTTAATAATATTCCCAATAATAGAAAAACAAAAACACTAACTTATCTTTATAACCCAGCCAAAATCCAGATCCAAGAAGGCATTCCTTAAAGAAAAGAAATAAAATGAAAGTTAGTAATATTTTCAAGACAAAAAAAGGAAGAATTTTGCACTTACTGTTTGAATTCAAACTGTTCAAGTCAAAATTTAGAGTAAAAAGTCCAGGAGGAGAAAGGAAGAGAGGGAGAGAAAAAGAGAGAGAATGTGTGTGTGTGTGTATGTTATGTATATTTGTATATATACGTGTGTATATGTAAGAGAGAGAGAATGAGTAATATAATATATAGATTTAATATTATCGTTATTGTAAAAAAAAAAAATAATAAAAAATTTATGCTTACCTAAGTCGAATTGACTGTTCAATTTATTCACCGGATATCTGATGATCCATCCAGTCAATCTGGTGATATAAACGAATCAATCTAAATCTAGTCAAATTTCAGATAGATGATTGGATATTCAGATTGATCAGATTTAGAACACACCTCTACCTCTAACTATCAAATCAGATAAAAATTAAGTTGAATTTTAGTCAATTTTTTTGATTTTTTTGATTTTTTATAATAGAAATATGTCTCTAACCATTAAAATTAGACGAAAATTAGTTGAATTTTTGTGATTTTTTTATTTTTTATAATTGAAATATGTCTCTAACTATCAAATCAAATGAAATTTAAGTTGAATTTTAATTAATTTTTCTGATTTTTTTACTTTTTATAATAGAAATATATCTCTAACTATCAAATCAAATGAAAATTAAGTTGAATTTTAGTCAATTTTTCTGATTTTTTTTACTTTTTATAATAGAAACATGCTTTTAACCATCAAAATCAAATGAATCTTAAGTTGAATTTTTGTGATTTTTTTTACTTTTTTATAATAGAAATGTCTCTAACTATCAAATTAGACGAAAATTAAGTTAAATTTTAGTCAATATTTCTGATTTTCTTTACTTTTTATAATAGAAACATACCTTTAACCATTAAAATCAGACAAAACTTAAATTGAATTTTTGTGATTTTTTTATTTGTTATAATAGAAGCATGTTTCTAACTATCAAAATTGAACAAAACTTAAGTTGAATTTTAATCAATTTTTCTGATTTTTTTATTTTTTTTTTTTTGAAAATAGCAATATTATTATAATGAATATTTAGGATGATTTAAAGGATATTTTAGAAGAAAAATAGATTATATTTTTATTATTTACATAATTTTTCCATTTTTTACTAATATTTTTTAAATAGAAAATTAATCAGTAGATTTTGATAATATTTATGTTATGTTTTTATGAATTATATTAGGTTTTTATTATTAATAAAATTTTAATATTTAATAAATTTAATAAATATAATATATGATTTTATATGTTTTTTTGACCGAATTGATACCAAATTGAAGCCAATTTTAGGCTGATTTATGGTTATTTAAGTTCTGAATTAATGCTGAATAGTCATATTTAATTGGAATCAATCAGCATCAATCAGCACCTATTTGTGCTGATTAAAAACATGGTAAATCAGCTATAAATAGTATCAAAATCAGCCTAAAATCAGCTATCTGATTTTTAGCTAATTTTGACTATTTCAACTATTAAAAACAAATAATTATTTATTATTTTTAATAAATATACTATTAAAATTATATAAAATATTGAAATTGGAAGTAAAATTCATATATAAATATATATAATTCTGAGATGAAAATTGGTATAAAATCTAATTAGACTAATTTAAAAAAAGAAAAAATATTAAAATTTATTAAAGCAAAACAAAAGAAATCTATCTATAATACTTACTTTAAATTAAAAAGAACTGTTTCAAATCAATATTAATAAAGAAGAAATTAAATTAATTTTCTAAATCTGTAAGATTAATTGAATTGCGTAATATCTATAATCACATAATTCATGTTTTAAATCATAAAGTACTTGACCAGCTTGTCTTACTCTTTAGGTTATTGCTTTAATAATCACTGTAGTTCCTGAATTTATCAAACCTACTCTAATAGTAGCTTTAATTTTGAATGTAAATTGATTTAAAAAATGAAAAATAACGTTAGAAATTATTATTAAAGAAAAAAACACTACTTTACTAATACTTACTATCAAAGAAATCTGCTATTTTATCTTTATTAGTAGTAAATATATCTATTCTTCTAATTTGCTCACTGTGAATCCAACGTTAAAGAATATTTCAATAAAACTTTTATATATGCTTTTAATAATCTAAAATTGTGACTTTAAGACCTATAGAACATAAATAAATGATAAAATATAGCATGCTGATATTGCAAAAGAATAATTTTATAATATAAATAGTAAAGATATTTATAAAGAATATGGCATCTTTTCTAAAGATAATAGTAGTGATGTTAAAACTTATAAGAATAAAAGTCAAATAAATTTAACGAATTTGCCTACTAAAGAATTTGTAAAAGTATTATTTGCTACTAAAGCTAATACTTCAGCTACTTCAGCTGCTATTTTACTAATAAAATTAGAAATAGTTTAATAACTTCAACAAAATCTTTTTATTCTCATTATATTTCAATGACAGTATAATGTATTTCACTTTATGTATCTTTTCTAATAAATCAAAGCTTTAATGAAGGTAAAGCTAAAGAATTTAGCAGTTTAATAAACAAAGAGCATTAGTAAACTTTCTTGAATAAAAAAAATCAAAAGAAATCCACCTATCTCTTCAGAAATACATATTCGTCTCAAATTTTAAAATCAAAGTTGGAGACTGAAATCTATAAAAAAAAGCTAAAGAATGTTAGTAACCATTATTTAATAAAAAAAACCATTCATTCCTCTAGAAATACTTACCTGTTTCTAATTTTAAAGCAAGTTAAAATCTACAAAAAAAAGTTTAAAAAGAAAATTTAAAAGTTTATTATTTAAAAAAATAACCATCATTCTCTAAAATAAAATTATATTGCTGAAAATACTAAAGAAACCAAGACCTTACCTTCGAATTTATCACTTTTTCTAAAAACTAAGAACTCATCCTAAGAAACATTTTGAATTTTGTTGCTAAATTTATTAGAATATTTCTAGAAATATTAATTGTTATCTAAAAAAATGAAAAAGTTATTATTTTTAATAAAAAAAAATTAGAAGTTTAAAAATGCTATAAACTATTTTTTATATAAATATTTATTTTAATGTGTATAAATAATAATATATATCAGTCGCAAATATATCATTTTTAATTCAACATGCAGATTTTTTTGATTCATTAAATTATGTAACAGAACACTATATCATTTTTGATTCAGGGAATTTGATTACAATATAAAGAATATGATTTTTTTATTTAGCATATGGACTTTTTTTGATTTGATAAATGTACTTTTTTTAATTTGATAAATTCACCTTTTTGATTCAATAAATTTATCTTAATTGATTTGTGTAATTAATAATTCAGAATAATAATAGCAATAATATATTTTATATTTTTTATATTAAATTTTTTTCTAAATAATTTTTATCCTCGTAGCTCATAAGTTGTACTATATAAAACATGTATTTTAAATCATAAATAAAACTAAAAATTTTATAATAGATAATATAAATAAAAATATATATAAAGATAGTATTAAATACAATTCTGACTAAAGTTGTAGGCGAAACCAAAATCTTAAGGTCGAAACGTTTCAGCTTTCAAGAACGAAAATCCGAAACTTTCTGATAATCTGAAACTAAGACAAAACTGGTGAAATTGGACGATATTTGGCGAAACTGGACTTTACTAATGAAACCTTCCAAAACTATTTAGCTAATCAAAATAAATGCTGATTTAAACCTTTAATGCTAAAAATCAATTAATTAATATAATATAAACTAATTACAAAATTTATTTATTAATACATTGAAGTTGCTATATTGATAAATTAGGCTAATTAATACGCTATTTTAATCATAATATATAATTAGCATAAAATTTATTATTTATTAATTCGATACATCTAAAAATAAAAATTTCACGTTTAAAATGAAAAGCAGTTAAAATGAAAAAAACATATTTTGTACTTTATACTAAAAAAATTACATGTTGCATCCAACAACCTTTGAAATTTTCTTTCCTTATTGAATATATGTTTCCCAAACTATTGACTTAGGTTTCCCACCAACTTTTCATTTAGGTAATGAAGTATTTTTTTTTTTTAGATTTAACGATGCAGTATTGCGATAAGATTATTTGAATTCAAAAAGAACACACACAATCAAGATACAGCATTTAAGAAACAAAATTTTAAAAACTACCGCTACCTCTCATTGCTATATTCCAAACCCGTTTGAGTCAACACTTCCTTCTGGAGGTAATGAAGTATCATCAATTGAAGTAGTTGAATTAACCTCCATTTTGTAAGACGCGAATGCATTAATGTTTGTCTTACCAACAATATTATATATTTGATTTTCACGTGAAAAATTAAGTTTTGGAGAATTTCAAATAATTCAGATTGAATTTTGGATTTGGGCAGTATCGGACTCAATCAGACATTTTGGAAATTTTTTGTTGAGGCGTAACTAATATCACCTAGATTTCAGATTCAGATTGGGCGTAATAATCAGGTTTCGCCTGAACCTTTAATCCTGACGATATAGTTAATATACCTTTTAGTTATATAGCAGAGTAGTATATCAATAATGTACTCATGCTTAAAGTATGTTACCTAAAACATCAAAGTTGACAAAAAACTTTACAGCTTGTTAAGGAAGAACTTATTGAAATTAATGTATCATAGATGCTATTGACTTTCTAGAATAATAAATAAAATGGGATTCTATAAAATCTATAAACAGAGTAGATGACATGATAATTTTAACTCTAAAGGAACAAGAATTATTATAAGAAATTCAGCTTAAATTAAAAAAAGATAGAAAATGCTTGTATTGGGTATTATATTACTCTAAAGATAAAAATAATTATCAGAAAATATGTGGTAGTATAAGAGAATATTTATCAAATTATCAAAATAAAACATAAAAAAAATCTAAAAAATACAAATAATATGTATTTATGCAATGTTAGAGTTATGCTAGAATATTAAATATTATAGTTAAATTCTTCTATACGTTTAAAAATAATAATTCAAAGTAGTTATATTTCACATAATTTTTTAGTTATGCAGCCACCATAAGTATCACAGATTAATTTAGACTTAATAACAAGGAATATATTTTAAAAGGCTATCATGCTGATCATCATACTGTATAAGGAATAAAGGTTAAAATACTTACTCTATTAAATGGAACATCGGAAAAATATTAGAGAAGCTTTTAATAATAATTAAAAAATATATTCTAATAATAAACTCAGAAAGCTAATTGCATAAGATGATAAATATTTATAAGATAATATAAGTTCTTAGACAATTTTACATAATATAGTTAAAAAAATATTAAAGCCAAAAGAACAGAATCACTAATATAATCATAAATTAGCATATCAGTACATTCTTTTTCTAGTTGAGTAGCTCTAATTTTTAATTTTAATTCATTATTGTCTTCTAAAATTTTTGTTATATTTTGTTTTACAAATTTGACTTCAAATGTCTCTAATACTTCATCATAGGCAAAAAAATATCCAGGACTTATTAAGCTAATAGATAGTACTATATAAAGTATTACATAAAGCTGAGAATTATTTTCTATATAATAAAGATAGTAGGTTACAGACTTAGCATAATTTGATTTGTCTGAAATGGAAAATAATGAAGAACACGCTTTTAAACTTTTATATTATAAATAAAATATACCTTACTGAATTTTAAACCAAACTATTTTTCAATAACAAGCTAACTGAAAATACAAATACCAAATTTTTACAATTGTATTTTCTTCTAAGATATTATTTAATGTCTGTTCTTTCTTTTTATATACAAATGGATCGCTATACCAACAGCAACCCAAATTAATTTCAATACTCTTGAAGTTGCTCTAAAATCTACACTTTTTTCTAACTTATTTAGAAATCGTATACCTAATATATCTACTATATTGAAAATTTCATAACTTGAGAAAATCGTAATTAATGCAAAATATTATGTCTTTATTTGTGTACTATTGTTCAAAAATCATTTTAGTATTTTCATTTTTTTTACAATAACTAACACCTCTTCTGAAAATTGCTTCACTTGCAATAATATCAATATATTTATTATCTTCTATAATAATTTTATTTAAATACATTTTTAAATATTCATGTACAGCTCTTAATGAAAAGAATGGCAGAAAGTTTTTTTTGAATAATAAAAGTTTTTAATAAATAACTTTCAAAATTTTTTTTATTATTAAATGCTTTTGATTAAAGAATTATACACTCAAAAAATTAAAATATAAAAAGTATTCTCCTTCTCTATCAATCTGGATTTAAATATAAGTTAAAATACTAAAAATTAAAAAGTTAGCTTTTTTTCTTATTAATTTAACTTCATACTTTCTATTTCCTACTTCATTAGTTAAAATATATTATTTTTATTGTAAAATATTTAGCTGAACATTTTTTTATTAGTGGGTAAAGCTCATTAACATAGTAAAATATTTTGTAATCTTAATATTAATGATCAAACACTCAAATTTGACCTTGTTTAACAATTGCAAAAATTTTTTCATATTAAAATATGCATTACAGACTTCAAATAATACAAATAGTATTTGAAATAGTAATACATATAAAATACTATATAATTATTTATACAAATCCTTATAAAAAAATGTTAATTATATAGTAAAAGATTGCACTACCATTCTTTTCGCCAGGGACTGTGTAGCAGAATCATTTGATGGTGAATCTCCAATATTAAGAATAACAATATTGGATAATGAAAAATTACAACCAATTTTAAAAATATTATAATTTGATTATATATATCATATTCATTAAAATCTGTACAATATATAAAAATAATTTTATCAAATGTGAGTAATTTTTCAAAAACTGAATTAAAAGTATAGAATATTTATTGTAAAAAAGAGTTTTGTCCAAAAATTTCTTGTTCCTCAAGCATATTAAGTAATTAAGGTATTTGATATTAAAATAACATATGTAAAGTAGCATAAAAATTCCCTCTAATGGCATCAAAAATGTTTTAATAGCTAAAATGTAAATACCTTAAAATTCATATTATTTATAATACTAAGATTCTAAATATTTTTTTATATATTATTTGATTAGTAGATCTACTAAAAGTGCATGAATCTTTTCTAAATTACGTTCATGTCTTTGAGTATGACTAACTAGTAATATTAACTATTTTTAAAATATTTTGCAAAAATGATAAAAACTTTAAATTATAAAAAAATTTCTAAACAAATCATATTTTATGTTTCAATAATATTAAATATTGTGTTTAAAAAATAGAAAATCTGGTTACCTCAATAATGGCAAGTCTTTATCATAAATTAAAGATTTTAACTACTGTTTAAAATGCTTTCTTTTTTTATCTATATATATTTTTTTGTCTCATATAAAGTTTTTAAAAGTTCTTCATAAAATTTTACTAAATATAAAAAAAATATATTATAGTATTCTTTTATAAAAGTAGATAATTCAAGTGATTTTTTATTAATTTTTAATTTATGTTTTGTAAGTATTGTTGAATTTGCTAATACTTCTCCAAATTCAAAAAAATGTTTTAATGTAAGATTTTTTGGATTTAATCTTTTATGTGGATTGTAATTAAATTTTACTAAAACAAAAATAATAAGAATCATAAAAAGAAAAGGTATTTTTATAAAGTAGGAGTTAAAGATGATCAAACCTTTTTTTGCCATTTCAATTTATTAGAAGTACTAGCAATATTAAGAATCCAATGCCCAATTGCTTCTAATGCTTCTTTAATATCATTTTTGTAATGTGACAAATTATTACAATTTGGATCTTTATGTATACCTTTTTCAATATGTTGATAAATGTATCTACCTTTATTTTTATAACAAGTTATGTATATATATAATGCATGTTTACTCTATTGTATTAAAAATATAAGAGGATAATATACTTGTAAAGCATCACATTTTTTTTGTACTATATAAGGAACTTGAATATTTTTACCTATAATTGTATATGAATATTCATTACAATTAGTATCATGACTAAAAAAAATCTTATTCTTATTATAAAATAAACAATGGTAATGATAAATAATGCTTTGAGTATATTTTTTTAGTTTGCTTCAAATTAGCTAAAGTACAGTAATTTGTTTTGATCAAATATAAAGTATGTATAACAAACTCCTAAATATTCAATTTTAAAAATTTTTTTCTTTTACTTCATTCTTATCAATTTTCTATATACCAATCATTTGCCAAAGTCATTTCAAATTTGTTATAGAATTACATTGTTGAATTTTTCATTCAATTTTATCAATTATAATATATGAACTTAATTTTTCATTATCTACTAAATTAATAATAACTTCATCAAGTTCTTCATCAGGTTTAAATAAATCACTTTTTATATTACTTATATGGGCTTGCGTCAGTTAAAAAGGAGGAAATCAACTTTCTAATCAATTTTGAGATTTTTAACTCATATGATAAATTAATAATGTGTATCATTTTCACTTAATAAAGTAAGCTGATAAGCATAATAAAAGTTTGAGATAATATTAAAAAAACTAAAATATGCATAATGTTGATTATTTGTAATTACTTAAAATTATTTGATGAGGAGATAAACATGAGATTAAGCCAGTATTAAATAAATAATTTAATCACCAAATTTCCTTCTTCTTAACTTGACACAATTTAAAATATTAGATTGATGTTTAGATAGCATAAAACAGGTATTTTTTTTAAATTTTTATCTATATTTTTAATAGAAATAGTTTCTTTTTAAATTCTTATTTAAACTTCTATCTATAGTTTTATCATTTACAAATTTAACGAAATTGGCATTTTTTTTAAACAAAAATAATTCCTTTTTTAAATATTTTATTTATCTCATATCTTATATTAAAAGCTATATACTTGAATTAAGATCAGTACTAATGTTTTTTCTCAAAAAAAAATGTCACAAAATCTTTTTATTAATACTCATTCAGAACTTCATTAATTAAATATTGCTTTAGAACAATTACAGAATGAATATAAATTTGATATTAATTATGATGATAATACTATTGATAAAGATTACGAAAAAATATGCCTATAAATGATGATACATTTTATTCAACTTTCACTAATACTCAAATTAAAGAATTTCATAAAATTTGGTGTAAAGATTTATTGCATCATAAAGAAAGTGAAATATCTGAAGAATTTAATGAAAATTTGATAGAACAAGATGTTGAAACATTTCAAAAAAAAACTTGAAACTATTTCTTGTTGTTCAAAAAAATGTTTAATTAATAATAATATTATTGATCGTGAAATTGCAATAAAAAATTCAAATTATTTCAAAAATTAAGCAAAAATTAACAAAATATATTCCTATTAGAAATATTTAATGCAAATGTCTATACTAATAAAACAGAAAGAAAAAAGAAGAAAGTATATTTAACATGTGACTATTATTTTGAAGGAATCAAAATATGTATGGTAGCTTTTCTAACAATTTATGCTATTAGTAAAAGAAAATGGGAAGCAATTCGTAAACATTATGCTGATCATGATATTTCTCCAATTGTACATGGTTTAATTGGTCAAAAAAGTAATAATGCTGTATCTTTTTAAACTGTTTTACATATTTTGACATTTATTGGTAATTATGCAAATATTTATAGACTTTCATCACCAGGTATTTTTTTTTATTAAAATTCCAATAACTTTATTAAAAATTATTTTTTTATTAATTAATCAATATTTTTTATTGAATAGGATGTCATTTACGAGAGGAAATAACCTCAGTTACTTATTTACCAGCAAGTGAAAGGTATACGTTATTAGTAATAATCTGTTTGCGCAACTAAATAACTGCGCTAACTAATGTCACCAATGATCACCAGGAAAGTCGTGATCACCGTTTTCACCGATTTCACTACTATCACAGCTATCATTGTGATTTTCATTTTCATTATTATAACGTTTATCATTATTTTATTTATTATATTTATTATCATAGTTATATTTACTTTCACTAT
>CAJVPP010003523.1:0-11404 GCA_910592005.1 Funneliformis mosseae | reverse complement strand
AAAAATTTTTCGCCTCATACATGCCACTGCTTTATTAAGTCTTTTAGCCTTATTTTTTTTGCGTTTGGAAGTTGACCCATTAAACTTGCTTTTTTGTGATATTAATTTGTCCATGTAGGTGCAAAGACGAACAATACATCCAATGTCATGTTCACCAATCTTACCTACATCTTTTGTTGGAGAGTACCATGTGAATGGTGTTCTAACCCCAGGATCAATAGAGACTGCATGAATACCATCTGCTTGTGTTTCACTGAAATGTTTTTGTATCTCATAGACCTATGTAAATTTCCACTCATTTGTTTAGCAACAATAAGTAAGCTTGCTTTCACAAGAAACCTTATGCAGAATAGGCTATTTATTATTTTTACGCTTCTTTACAAATGAAGTGACCATAACGCACACTTATTACTGTTTATTGTGATAGGCTTATGGAAATGTGAAGTGTATATTGATAGAGTGTGCAGGTAGGTGATGTAAAAATGGTTCCATATTGAAGATGAAAATTTTGGACACATATGGTAATAGTTTGTCATAAATCTTTATAAGTTCGAAATGATAAAAACTTAACAGATTCATTTTGTACTCATTGAGTATTGTGCTTAATAACCTCATTTCTAGCAGTTAATACTTCATCATTTGCTTCATCAATTATATTTACAGGAGCAACATTTAATATTCTATATAATAGCATTCTTAAATGAATGACAGCTCTAAGGTTTACTAAACGAAACTTAGAGGTTTTACAAGTCGTCTAAATGGAAAAAGGTAAAATTTAATGAAATTATAGTTTAAACGTTTTGCCAAATCTAAAATGAGTTTATATAAGCAACCTTAGACAGCTCTCAAGAATTTTCTCTCACTACTGATAGCTGAACTAATAAGTTTCTTATCCTTTACGTTATCAACATTTATTGGACGTCACTAAATAAAGAAAGTTTTTGTTGATAATTTATATGATTTATATATTTCTTTTTATTAATGCCATCTTCCTTTGCAAAATAACACCTTTTACTTCACTTTACAACAGAATTATAAGCAAATCTCGCCAATTCTATCTAACATTTCAATAATTATTTTTGAGAATAGTTGGAATACATCTTGACTAGTAATATATGATTGAAAGTTTCTTTTGAACATTTTTATTTGGTATGTGTCCTTATTGCATTAGCTTTTCTCTTTCTGCTTGTTTCACCCATTTGATATACTCATCGATGTAGAGCAGCTCTTTTTTCTTGCATTTTAACAGATGTAATGTAAAGAGAGAGATGAGATCGAAGGTAAACTGACAAAGTTAGTCATGATGGGTAATCACAATTTTTAAGACTATTTTGCGACTTGTCCATTCTAATAAGATCTTAAGTTCTGATCATTTGAGTTGATACCTGAGCTGATATCGCTAACAAGTTTATAGGTTAAAAATCAAGAGCTAAGAAGTGATTTCTGCCATTCAAAATCTTCTTTTTGCTTGATACTAAAGACTCAAGTATAGAGAAACCTTTTTTAGTGGTGGCGGTGGTAGTAGTGGTAATGTTATCAGCATTTTGAGAAGTCATCTCTGAAAGAAGAGAAGATATTTGTAAAGACAAATACTAGAAAGGGATGATATAGCAGTGATCGTGATCTTTCCTTACTTTAGCCAATGATGCAAGGTTTCTGATGAGTGGCAGATAAATATATGAGAGGAGATTTTGAATCATATGATTTTCATTGATAAGCATTACTAAGCAATTATTGCAACTGTATTACTAAGCAAAAAGTATCCAGTTTTTCTAGCTATTTGATTTTAGGTAAAGACAAATAGTTGTTGAATTATAATAAAGTTCTAAAAAATTTCTATGAATTTATTTGATACTAATGACTTGTTATTATAAATTAATAAAACTTTCTACATGGTTTACTTTAAAATAAATTATCAATTGTCTTTTTTTTTAGATTTTGGTTACCAAAATGGTAACAATTTACAGTAATATTTTTTTTTGGCGACTGCGTCATATTTTAGCGAGTAATTTTTTTTAAATAAATAAAAAATTTCAAGTTATTCTGCTCTGTATGAAGATAAATTATCTAATTGATAACAAAATATACATGGTTAAATTATTAATATGATCGAAGAGAAAGTGCAATTTTTAATATACAATGTTAAATATGAAATGCTTTTGGGAAGGGTTCTTTTTTCCTTTTATAATGAAATGCAATATAATACAAATGATGTGATGAAATGATTAGTTCTTTAAAAATTGTTCATTTTTCGGTTATTATTTCGAAAGTATCATCAGAATCCTCGCTAAATTGATCACGTAATGGAGTCAATTGTTCATCCAAAGTAATATTAGAAACACCTTGGTTCAGAAAACCAATCCCACTCCGATGAAATTTCTTTCTCGGAGAAGTAGCCGTCAAGGAAGAATCAGACCTTTCATTATAATGTTGTAATCCAAAGTTAAAAACCCTCGGCAAACTGCTCCAACGTCTAACGCATCGCTTGTAATGTTCATTTTGTCGATTTCTTGCGATTGCGTCTCTCACCTGAACTATATTTTCTAATTCGTTGTGACGTGCATCGTTATGATCATAACGTATCTTTGTTAACTTTAATATTTCAAGGTAATAGGGATCGATATAATAGTCTTTTAGCAAGCATTCGAGAACTTGTAATCGATCACCTAAACTTGTTCCCTTAGGTCGATCATTTATATTCTCTCCAAGTGGTATACCAGCGGCGGACACATAACTCGCGGCTAAATGTTTTTTGAAACTTCTGCGACACGGCCAACATCTAAACACCACCTTTTGGAACATTCCCCAAGGTTCCACTTTTGACATTCCAAATAAAAAGATGTAAATGCCCGTGATGGCCCCATAAAACCCACCAAGCCTTGATACTATGGAAATGGGCTGGTATTGGTAATCTTCCATTTCTTCACGGGTATAGCGTTTCTCTGGAATGAATACAAATTGAGTTTTCGGCAGACCATTAGAAGTAGGTCGTCTTAATGGTATGGATTTTTGGTTAACCGAAACCTCAACTGAAGTATTATCCGGTCGTGAACTCAATTGACCCATTAAAATTGTACTAAAGTACCGGTGAACTAGTATGGAAAATTCTATTATCGTCCTTTTGCCCGTGGCTATGGTTTGCATGTGATATTGAAAAAAATTACCACTATCTTTTTCCGCCGAATAATTTTTCTCGGTACCATTATATTGATCCAAATATATCGTATAAAATAATGGTATCTCAATAGGTGTTAATCCATCATTTGGTATGATATTAAAAAAAACAAAGGGCTTGATCGTTTCCCTTTCCCTTAATATACTATCCGCGTATTCTTCACGTTCATCATTGTTATTTTCTGCTTTATCAGGTCGAAATTTAAAACATCCATTACTACTTTTCTGAATAAATTTATTGCATATTGAATCCGTAAAGTCTACATTCTCATTTAATAATTTTGGTTCTATATCTTTGGATTTACCGCAAGTGATGGAAAATGGTGGTTCGGTTGCTTCTACCGTTGGTTCTAGAAACGTTGGGATGTTAGATTCGGGGCATATGACGAATCCTATAAAAACATCAATAAAGTTAACATGTGCCGACGTTCAAAAATTAAGATGAAAAAACATAAAGTTATTTACCTGGGAAAGAAACATTCGTCTTGGGTTCTATCACGACTATGTTCGCCGTATTAATGAACATTGTAAAATTCGTAAGCTGATAACTTCCGTACGCACCTACTACTATCAATAAAGTTATGGCGAATATTCTTCTAATTAAGCGAAACCACCAGGGTTCTGTTCTGAAATTAAGGCATAATGCATCTTTCGCGAACATTCTCTTTTCTTTTTAAAAAAAAAACAAAAAATTTATAGAGGGAAGAAATATGATTGAATGAGTGAAATTTTTTTTTAAAAAGAAACGAAATGCTCTATTCTACCTAAAATGTTAAAATATACATGCGACCAGCGCCGAAATTAAATCATCTATGTAAAGAAAAAAAATAATAATACAAGAAATCAAGCAAAAGAAGGAAAAAAAGTATTAATTGTAAACATCAAGAAAAGGAAAAAATAAAAAATAAAAAAAATAAAAAAAAAACCCCCCAAATGAATAAAAGCTAATCAGTCCAATATTTTACATTTTATATGCAGAAATTGCCTTTGTTTCATTTTTTTTTTGTTCTTTCTTAAACATACCATGGATTTCCATATTACGTGTAACAAACAAAATTTTTTGTTCCTTTGTGTTGCTAATCAATTAATTGGTCCCCTTTGTTAAGTTGAAGCCAAGTTTCAATCTTTTTGGTTATTTACATTACACACGATTCCTTTTCTTTATAACAAGTAAATAACCTAACGTTACAGGTGAAGTCCAAGTGGGTGGGATTTGGTTTCATTCTTAACCTGATCCATCCCAATGTTGCACAAATGAGTTATTAATAAACCTCTTTGAAAGAAATAGTATGAACTTTATAATTATCGGTTCGAGCTAGCAACATTCATTTCACAATCGGTTGTTTATGACAAACATCCAGTTTTTTAAATTTTGGTCCTAGCGATGACTTTGATAAATCTGCAAATTTAACCATAATTAAAAAAATGTTTAATAGGATTTTCCATTTGAAAAATTTGAAATCAAAATTTTGCAATACCTTGAATCTCATATATTAAACCCATAAATGCGCTTTTTTACGATTTTAAGAAATAAATGGTGGTGTTAAATATTACACTTTTATAATGATTGGAACTTTTTGAAATGTTCCTGATCGGCTTGTTGAACAAAACAAAGTGGCAAAATGGTTTAACTTCAGCATGCATACAAATTTGTTTGACAATCTTTTTATAGGGAACCAATTACGAAATCGGATGATTTTAAACATGAAAAACACATCGGTTTTTTAACAAGTAAATGTTTTGTAATCGATATGCTTATGTTCGTGTATTTTTTTTTATCGAGTTTGATTCAAATTTTTTTTTTACTTTACTTTCATTCCTCATAAAATAAATTCATCAGTGAACTGGTGAATAAAAAAGGCTAATCACTTACTGTATATCGTCCCGACTATTTCAAATTTCATTAATTATAAGTAACACACATGTTAAAAAAAATTGCTATAAATAAATTTTATTAATAACTTTTTCATGAAACCTTTTGGTAATTATTTACTTTAAATAAATATTCTAATTAAATAAAGAATTATCATAAGAAAAACCAGCAAAAAAAAAAACCATCAATAGAACTGTCAATTTTAGGACCGTTTAGGACCGGCTCAAGCATCCCTAGAATGAACCAAAATTTATTCCAATTGGTTACATGCTTGAAACCCAAGTGTATTGGAATACGTTAAAAGCGGCGGAAATCACAAGATGAAGAACTTATTTGAAACCTTTTCATCTTTAAGCCAAGATTTTCTTCCCACAATTTTATAATGATTTGAAAACAGTGGCCGCAGAAAGTTGAAGTTTTGTTTTCTCATGTCTATATTTTAAATAAAAGAAAAATATTTTTGATAAATAAAGCTATTTTTTTTTTTATTAAAAATATATATATATATTTGCTTATAAAAACATATAACCTTTGCTTATTTATCTCCCTAACATGAGTATCTGCACTTTTTGCAAAGCGCGGAGCGAAGATGAGTTCAAAAAAAATGTCGAACCGTTACTTACCCAACTCTCTGTAATGGACGTTTTATATTTTCCAGATAAACGAAACACTTTTTCCCTTTATTTATGAGACGAATCAGGTTCTGGGAATTTTGGGCCAGTTTAGTCTAAGCTTTTTAGATCAGGCGTACTAACATCCCGGTGACCGTAAAAGGTTTACGCCTAAATTCCTTAATCGTGCTTTAAAAAAAAATAAATTTTCTCAATCGTATTTCGCAATAATTTCATCTTAGGATCTACAAATAATTATCCGCATATTTAAAGTTTCAATTAAACGACAACAAAGGCTACAAAACACTATCACGATGCAAAAAGTAAGCACGGGATCAACTCAAAAAAGAATTATGCGAAAAGAGGATTGCACTAAAGTATGTTTGGTATTACGAAGACCCATATGTATGTAGTTATTCCTGGATATCTTCGAGGATTGGGTCTTATTGAGTAAACTTAAAACTTTAAATGCTCTTGCAATTTTTTGATCATTACATACACATTTTAAACCCCGACACCACATTAGAAAATTATGAGCCCCGAAGTTTATTTAATTTACATATACTGCCAGACCACTTATTCGAATTTTTTGCTGATTATATTTAGTTATAGAAATTCTCATTTAAAGAAAGAAAAACATTCATGCAGTGGGATACCACATGTAATATGATGTGGTATCCCACTTATCCTAGATTATAGTATCGCATATAATCTAAATATCGCATATAATCTAAATATCACATATAATCTGAATATCACATATAATCTGAATATCGCATATAATCTAAATAACACATAAAATCTGAAAACCACATATAATCTAATTTTGAGTAAGTTGTTATCTGTTACTGCTAGACTGTTACCTAGTTATGAGTAAGTTTATATAATTACTGCTTGACTGTTACCTTGTTACCGTCACTAAATTCTATAATGGAGTTGTTGACCCTCTGTAGCTGTTTCGATATCTGGTTTTTTGTTGAGGATGCTGGCCTCCTGCGCCTGATTGGATGCTGGATTCTATGTTAGAGTGCTTTCCCTTTACGCCTATTTGGTTGCCTTTCTAGATCCTAAAATGTGGTAAAAAAATATCATGTCGGGTGACGCAATAAATTTGTGATTAATTTTGGCTGATCTTTTAGGCATGTGATTTGAGGATCCAGCTTGGCATCATGATGATATCTTGATAATGTCCTGAAACTATCATAGAACTGGCAGGGAACCAGAGTATTTCTATTAGTTCGCCAGTTTCAGGCCAGCTTGGATACCTACCTAAAGATCTGACCGGTCCATTTGATTGCCAGAAGTGTACCATTTCGTAATTCAACTATTACACCAGTATAAGTATGCCATTTTCGCATCCTGAAGTTTAAATTATTATCACGTGATTCAAAAGCTGTGAACACTGTTCACTGTTTTTCTGAAAATTCAATACATAATTTTATGAGATGTTGTTAGACAATTATTACAAAACGAGTAAGTATAATATTTATCTTATTCATCTTATAAAGTATATTAATATTCCATAAGTGTTTCTATCATATTTTTATCTTATCTTAATCGAATATAGAGTAAATATCAGGCATAGTAATATTCATATGAGTATTATATGTAAAAAAGTTCAATTCATGTAACTTTCAAGAGATCATATTTGACCTATTTGATTACTGGGATAAAGTGATTTGAAATATATAATTTGAAAGATCGAAGCTGATATCATTTTACAGCCTAACTATTGCCTATTTGTTGCCAGTATGTGTATGCCAATTTCGCATTCTGAAGTTAGAGATATAATATGTATTATCTTAGTCTAAATCCTTTTGGTTACCAGAAGTATACTATTTTGCAACCCAACTATTGCCTATTGTTACCAGTATAATTATATTAATTTTGCGTCCCAAAGTTTGAATTATTAGAGTACATTTATATTATATTTCCGGTATGTTTTTGACATATTTCTAGATATATTAAGGTGTGAAATAGGGCAGATTTTTTGTTTCTATTAATTTAGCTAAAATAATTTCATAGGAACATTTATAGGAACACATTTGTATATCGCCTTTGCTTTTTTGAGTTGATTGATTGCATTATTTGATATCTGTTCCTATGTTCCTATCAGTTCCTATGAAAAATAAAACTTCTAGGAAAAATTTCAATTTTTTTCTATAGTATATATATGGTATATGTATGGTATACATATAGTATATATATGGTATATATATAGTGTGTAATAAAAAAAATAAAGTAAAGAAATTTGATTTTTTATAGGAACTGATAGGAATATAGGAATACCCTTTCTAAAATTAATCCGAAATATTTTCTACTACTAAGGTATTATACAAATGAGTTTTTATGAGTGTTCTTATAGTGTTTCCAAGAATTTTGATAAGAATATTGATCTAACTAGGACTGTTTACCTCTATATTATCTCTCTCAATCAACTTAGTCAGCTCTGCCAGCTTTTTTGATGGTACTCTTCTTTTGCCTTATGTTTCTTTGCATATAAATTACAAAATTCACATACATCTAGCTTAGCCAATTCAGTTAGCTTTTTCTAATAGTAGTATTTTTTCGCTCTAAGTTTTTTTGCATGTGGATTGCAAAAACCATATTCGCCTCTAGTTCTTTTAATACACTCAGATTATTTACAAGGAACTTGTCTAAAATCCCTATAAACTTTACATCCATTTGAATGATAACATCTCTGATTATACACTTCTTCAGTCCTAAGAATGTATAAACAGAAATAAAATTTTCAGTTGGTATTTTCTTCTTTCAGTCCCATTTATGTATATTGATTAATAATCTCAGAAATTAATTTTATTTTAAACTTTTTTCTTGCGAATATTATATCTTGAATTTTGGTATAATTATAAATCTTTCAAAAATGATCTAATCCAAGCTTTCAGAATTTTCTGATATCCGTCCTTTTTCACTCAAAAGCTGAAAAAGATAAAATAATAGGCCAGATGATCAGATATTCCAGTAAGAATTACTTAGTAAACCTCCCAACTCGTGATAATTTAGTTCTTAGAAATTATAAGGATCGATTTCAATTCTTAATGACAAAATAACAAACCATTGAGATATTTCATTCATGCTAGTTGATATAGAAGAAGCTAAAGAATATATTAATAATATTTCAATTATATTCTTTGCCTTTATGGATACCTTATTAATAGCCAGAAAGCAGTTATCGTCATTACAAATATTAAGGTATTTTTCGATATTCATATTTCTGACAATATAAGTATTCCAAATTCTGGTCTAAAATAAAGGGTATTCTTGCTATTGAGAAAGATGGTAGTGGAAAGACTGTGGACATGAATCTAATCTAGATGGAATGTATGAAGGTATACCCTATCCATAGTTATCATGCAGAAAAAAAGCTATATCTCTGTATTGTTATACCTAATAAAGACCAAAGGTTTACTGCTCTCAATATCATCTTAAGCTACAATTCAAAGCTTAATCCTAAATGTAAAATAGAGACAGTTTCAGATAATACAAGTACATATTATTGTAAAGTTATAAGAGAGTATCAGATATCACTTTTTGAGTGAAGATTAATAAGTAATTACAGTCAACTTTTGATATAATGAACTCTTGATATAACAAATTTTTTAAACAAATATAATAAAAATACTCTTATTATAGCGAATTGGCCAATAAAATCTCTTAAAATCTTCACTATAGCCTTATAGTAAAGTTGAGGTCTAGGACATAAAGTTCGTTATAACAAGAGTTGACTGTATAGATATAATTTCAGTGTACCTTATTATGCAAAATCTCATCACTGCCAACATGCATTTTATGTCTGCATTGATAACTTCTACCCATAGAGAATTTTGAACCACTTTACAAAATCTATCTATTTTCTCTCTTTACCTGCAATTGAGCATTGATTCTAATATGAGATATAGAAATATATGATTTACACGGATCAGAAAACTTCTCAAAAGCAAAGAACAACATGTCTTAAGTTTTTACAATCTACATAACTCTATACTGGAAAGATGACTTAATTCCTCTAGAGAGAATATGTTTAGTCAATGTAGAAATAAAACTAGACTTATGTTGGATCACAATCATATGCGAGAATCAAATAAATCTCTTAAAGGTATTTGCTTTATGTTGAAAATTTTTTGATTCAGACATCCAGCTCAGTTTTAATGATTCAGAATACGATTGGTCTTTCATTGTAGAAAAGACCACCAAATTAAATGTTCTTAAGTAAATGGTTCAGCAGATGTCGACAAATCTGCATAAAAAAGCTGATGCTGAATCCATTCTTACTTGAAATTATTATAGTAGAAGAGGGAAACCACTAATTAATGGTTTCTTCCAAAGGAGCTAATGGATAAAGAAAGCGGAAAAGGATCCTAAAAAACTATTAGGCTAAGATTTCATTAATATCAAAATCAACCTAATTTTGACGTTTAAATTCTCCTTTCTTAAGCTCCTGTAATGTGTATCTATCAATATTTGTGCAAGTTTTATGCAACTTCACCTCTGCTCTGAGAAAATATCACTTAAATTCTTCTTAGAAAAATGTAGTCTCAATGGCAAAGCCGACATACCCATAAGCAAATTATGAAAGTATTATTTAGAAGCAAAAGATAGAGCTTCTGACTCTTCCAAAAAATATATGCACAAAATCGTAAATTATTGTGTTATAGATGCTTTACGTTATCAGAAGCTCATAGTCAAATCTAATGTTATAAATGATTATAGAAAGGTAGCCTCAATCGCTCATATATCATTTTTTGACTTACATTATTATACTATAGAAAAAAAAGTATCTAATCTCTTAGGCAATTAAGCTTGAGTACAGGATATTCTATACACCACGAAAATTTCCAATCAGAAAGCATTTGAAAAGTTTTCAGGAATATATGTATTCTTACTGGAGAAAGGTCTTAAAAATAAACGTCCTGTCACAGGTTTAGATTTCACTTTCTTATATCCTAGTATAATCATGACCTACAACCTCTCACCTGAGAAGATAGTCTTAACACTTTCAGAAGCAAATAAACTAAAGAGAAAGAATAAAATACTTTACAGTATTGAGTTCAAGTATGATGGTAAATCTGTGCAAGCCTGAATCATACGGCATGGGAATAAATCTAATCAGAAAGGTTTATTTTCAAAAATATTAGAAAATTTGCTCAATATACAGAATGAACTAAAGGTCTAGTTAAAACCTCTTAAAAAGAAAAAAGAATATATAGGATTAGTTAAAAGTAGAATGGATACTGTTAATGTGTAATTCTTGCGAACTACGACTGTTAGATGGGGTGTTCGAGCGGTTTATTCTTTTTAATTGAGCAGTAACCTTTCAACAGTTTACAAGTTTTAACTCAGACGATTTATCAAAGTATTTATATTATCAAAACGAGTTATAATTCAACAGATTTCCAGTAAATTATGTTTATAAATAATATATTTATTTCGAAGTAAAATAATAGTAAAGATAGCGAAAAGAAAAGTAACAGAAATAAAGAAGAAAAATAAGAAAGAAAAGAAATGAAATACTAAAGCTAAAAGGTGATGCGGTAGGCCAGTTGCCTCTAAAACTACTAAAACTATCTTGTCGAATTCCAATCTGTCCCCTTACATGAATTAATAAGCTGCTTATTTATATAAAATAAAATATATAGAAAAATATAATTAATATGTCTAATATATCAACTATATCTAATATATCAACTATATCAACTATGTTAACTATGTCAACTATGTCAAATAT
>CAJVPP010003522.1:0-11412 GCA_910592005.1 Funneliformis mosseae | reverse complement strand
TTAAATTATCTAAAATATCTATTAATATTTAATATTCAATATCTTTGCAAAGTAATTCTGATTTATAAATTATTTCTTTACATTTGAATAAAAAAAGATCTAAAGATCTCTACTATTAAGAAAGTTAAATAAAAGCTAAAATTTTAAGATTAAAATTATATATATTACAATATTTTATTTAATGACTTGTATTTTACCAAGTTTTTACAAGTTTTAAAGCAATATTAAAGTCTACTAATATTTTTTCTACTATTTCTTCATTTTCTTCATTTTCTTCTTTATTATCATTATCTAATATTTCATCATCTAATAAGCTATTATTAATATTATCATCTTTTTCTAATCTTTTTATATAGGATTTTATATTAAAGACAACACCTTTTTTATAGAATTATAAATAATAATTACACTTATTATTTTGTTCTTCAAAACATTTGTGATAGAAATATGTTCATATATCTAACATTATGCTTTCTTTTTTATCTAAATATTTAAAATTTTGATTACAATAATCATAAAATAAGTGTTTTAAATATATAATATTCAATAGATAAGTATTTTAATTTCACTTTTAGATTTAATATTAATAGATAATATTTATTCTTTTTAATTTTCTTACTTTTTTTTAAATTTTTAAAGATTTGATAAAAGTAATTAATAAAGAATATACTTATTTATATTTTAAATAATCTAAAGTAGATCCTTTATAAGAATAATTTTTAATTGTTCTAAAAGTATTAAAAAAAGTTTGATCATGTGATTCTAATACAAATGCTTGAGAAATAATAGCATTTGAAGAATGTTAAAAAGTTATATTACTTCTAATTTTACTATATTAATTTTCAATATAATAATCATTAAAATTAATAAGATAAGTTCAAGAAATAAATAATTATTATCTTTTCAATAAAAAATATTAGAAAGAAAAGCTAATGGAATCTTATTATAATTTTTTCTTTTCCATCTTAAAGTAAATGTTTATAATCTAAAAATTATACTTATATATTGATCATAAAATCTAGATCAAAATATTTTACTATAAATATCTAAAATTGTAAGTATTAAATTATCTAAAATATCTATTAATATTTAATATTCAATATCTTTGCAAAGTAATTCTGATTTATAAATTATTTCTGTAGTAATCTCAATCTATACTGAATTTGCTAATTCTAAAAGCAAATTAATTTTTTAAGATTTAGATTTTTTGCTAATTATTATTTTTACTAAAAACTAATTTAAATAATTTTTAAAATCCTAATGAATTAATATAATATCTTTTCTTATATTTAGTAATACATATAATAGTCTAAAAATTGGAATAAAATTATTAATAATATTAAAATTTTATATAGAAAATTTTTGTCTTTTTTTATCTATTAAGTAAAATTATTACTTTTCTTATAAATAATTGACCTAAAAAATTAGCAATAATTGATATTATATTCTTTTGAAGATAAATATTTAATAAAGAAATTTCTGTTATTATTTTAAGAGTTTTTAAATAATCATCTAAAATTTTAAAATTTAATTTTTTTATATTAACTAAATGACAATTGTTCATTGATCTATCATTTTAATGTTATTTTATAGAATTATTATATGAATAAATAGTTAAAGTTATATTCTATCAAATTCATTAACATTAATTAAATTATTATTTTGTAAATTATATTTTATTATATTATAACTTTTACTTAATAAATCAAAATAAGCATGTATTAAATAATAATTAATTTTTCAATCTTCATATTTTCAGAATTATTAATTAAAATATTATTTTTTATTACTAGTATAAAAGTACTATTTTTTATAATTTTAGCAACACATGTTGCCATAAGATATACTAATAAAAAAGATATTGTATTTGAATTTTTATAACTATGTATTGAATAATAATCATCAATATTAAAACAAAATAAATTATTTTTATTTCTTAAAAATATTTGATTTATTTTATTAAAATTATTATCTGATATATTTTTTTTATATTTTTCTACTATTTTATAAAATACTAAAATTCTAAGTCTTATCATTATATCAATATATTCAGAAGTGTATTATATGAAGATAAATAAAGTTTAATTTTTAATTAAAAAGAATTATTAAATTTATTTTTTAAATCAGATAATAAATAATGAAAATCAACAAGAGATATTTTACTATTTTCTATATTATTGATTTTTCTATTTGATAAAAAAAATATTAACTAATTTATTAAAAAATCCTTTTAATTATGATTTATCTTCTTTAATTATATTTTGAAATTTTTAGGATCTAATTCAATTTCTAAATATAATTGTTTTTGTTTTTTATATAAAAACATTTTGATAATAATTTAATTTTTTCTTTTAATTAATTTAAATTATTTTTTTTCATATTTATTTATATTTTTTTATATATTTTTATTTTTATTAAATAAAGATTAAATTATTTTTAAAAAGAATTACTTTATCATCATAATATTTTATATTTATATTAGACTAATAATTAAAATTTAAATTATTATTATTTAAATTTAAAAATAAGATAATTCATAATCTATATAATCATTATCATTTCTAATATTTATTTCATTAAATTCTTTTGATTTTCTTTTTTTTACTTTATTTCTATCTGCTTTTACAATTGATAAATAATATAAAAAACACAATTGATCATTAATTTGAATATAACTATAATTTTAATATGTATTAATTTTTTATAGTTTTTCTTTATTTAATTGAGTAAATTTTCTAAATTTATATATATTTAAATTATTTTTATCACAATCTTTAACTTTACAAGAATCATTATTAGTATTTATTTTATAGATTTATTTCATATATACTTTTATTTTTGATAAAAATAATAAAAAAAAAAGCTGAAAATTTAATTGAAATAATATTTTTAATAACTAAAACATTAAAAAACTATCCTTTCTATTTTTGATAAATGATATGATAATTAATTTTTTACCAATTAAAATTAAAAATTATATGATATTTCAAAAATGATCATCATAAAATTTAACCAATAAAATCATAAAAGAGTAAATATCTATTATACTATCAAGATTAAACTATTTAACAGAGAATGAATTATTGTTAAAACATTTCTTTGATAATTTGAAAAATTTATGTTGTATTTTGATATTGATATATAATGTGAATAATATGATAGGCTGTTTGAAAAGATGACAGACTTTAGATTTGCTGACTGATATATATTTATTAGCAATCATTATTAAGGTATCTTAAAAAAGGTCTCAGTAAATATTCAAAGTATTTTGAGACTATGTCATGAAAAAAGAAATACATTTTAAGGTATAGTTATTTATGAAGTAATTAAATTTGTCTTTAAATTAAATCTATTTTTACGAATCTATTTTGCTGAAATTAAAAGATGATTTAGTAGAATATTTATAATCGTTAATAGTAATTTTTAAGAAATTAACATATTTAGAGGAGATGATATAATAATCAAAAATATGTGTATCAATAGGTAATGTACTTGCTTTGAACAAATTAAGAATGAGTTTTAGGATTATTCAGATATAATCAATTTGCAAAGATAATTAGTTACAATGAAAAGTAGTAAATTATAAATTATTAGTATTATAAAAAATAGTAAATGCATCAAAAAGATTATAGTGATTCAGCAAATTAATAAATGAAAATGTTTGTAGTGAATTATTGTTTGTCTAATCAATATCTACATTGAAATTTTTAAAGAGAATAATATGATAATTATATTTAATAGTTTTATCAAGAAGTTATAAAATATAGTTAAAAATTTAGTTAGAAATATTATTATTAATTTTTCCTAGAAAGACATAAACATTAATAACAAAAAGCTTTTATTTATTAGTGAATTATAAATTTATATAAATAACTTAATCAAATTTGAAATCATATTGAAAGATATGCTTTGAAAATTGAGAACTAAAAGATAAATTAATACTGAAACTAATGAATTGGTTATCACAATCTTTACTGAAAAATGTTTAATAATAAGGAAAGAAACGATTAAAATATAAAGTATTATCATATTTAAAATTAGTTTCTTGCAGGCTTATTATATCATAATAGTAAGTAAAGTAAAGTAAATAAAGTACGTATTATTTAGTAGGTTTATTAAACCCTTTAACATTTTGTAAGGTAATGAAAAATTTTTTATATTATTAGGATAAAAAAGGTCAAAGAAGTTATTAAAATTATTTATAGAGACAGTAATAATATTAAAAGATAATTTATTGTGAGAAACTGTCAATACAGCATTCTGTTATTATATCTAAATCTTTATTTAAAAGGTTAAAAACACTTATATTATATTGGCTGAGAAGATTTTTATTAACAAACACAATTTAAAAATCGTGATATATTTTAAAAAATTTGTTAATAATTAGAATGAATTCAAAGATTCATTGTTATTATTTTTGATAGATTGCAATGAACTATTTATTAGTTTATAACTATAAGTGTGCAGTATAAAAGAAAGTATCAATATATAGAGATTTAAGGTCTGCTTTAGTAGTGATTTTAGAAAATATATTATTATATATCTCAGCATCTTGAAAAGTAGTAACTTTGATATTTAATGCTTTTTTAATAACAGTTAAATAGTTTTGTGAGAATTTAAATATATTACAAAGGTCTTTAAGAGTATTGGTAATAGATTCAAGTTAGAATATGATAAACTTTTTGAAATTAGAATTATGTATAAAGCCACCAATAGCAGTTCTATTTTTTATATAAAAAGTTAGATACACAATATTATTAAACAAAATTTCATTATTATTTATTAGTTCATTAGCCTATCTTGTAATAGGTAATTTATATTATTTTTGGTTGAGTTAGCAACAAATTTTTTTGAGAAAGATGGTCTTTTATTTTGATTTTGAGGATATTAAACATTAGAATTAGATAGGTTGACTGTATTGATAAAGGTAATATTATCTCTAACAACGTTATGAGGTTTTTAAGTATAGTATAATTATTAAATTGAGCAAGCTAAAAATATTGATAGAAATACTAGGTATTTCTATCTTTAGATGTATTTCTTTTTCTGAGACAAGAAGATATGTTATATTATATAGATAATCAGATTGCATAAAACTTAGTTTAGTACTAGTTTATTTAAGCTTTTTATTAATAAAAATTAGGTTATTTGCGGTAAAAGCTGCATTAGCTTCTTTAGTATTACGAAAGTAAAAATAAGCTATCTGAAAGTAATTATAATTCAATCTTATATATGAGATAATTCAAGCAGTAGTATTGATCATCTGATTAATATCAAAAAGGTCACATGTAGTAGTTCCCTTTGACAGATTTATGAGTTTGATTGAGAATTTAGATCTGTTTTAGATTTCTTTTCTATTTAAATTATATATGTAAATTTGAATAGAATCATTAATTAATAGCAAACCATCTATTTCTTTAAATAATTTAAATTTGGCTTTTTCATTAAAGGTAATGATAGCACGCTGTTATAAATTTTGAATTTTTATAATGCATTTAATGATATTTTTATAACAGATAAAAAATTTTTAATTTGTGTAATTATAACATCTAATAGAATCTCAGTTACTATAATCGATTGTGTAGAAATGAAGGGGTGTAATTTTATATAATAAAGGGTAAGAATGTGATTTTATTCATATTTAGAATTTATATTTTGCAAAGATCATCTTATTCTCAAACATCTAAAAAGGCAACTTTGAGAATATTAATAGAAGAATCAGCAGATAATTTTTCAGGTATTACACCTATAAAAGATGTGTAATCAAAATTATATTTGTTAGTAATTTTAATAATCTTCTGTTGAGAGTTTACACTAGGGTATTTTTTAAGAGAAAAATAAGCGAAAAATTTTTTAACATTGAGAATAGGCATAGTAAATACAATGAAAATGTTATCAATAATATTTTTTAATGCATCTGATGGGCTGTTAATGTTTTTGAAACTATTTTTAGCAGGTAGAAAAGTTATTTCTATTTCTTTGTTTTTTCCTTTTTTAATATTATTAGTTGAATTTTCTAAGAATGAGTTAACTTTTATGTTATTAGTATTCTTTATAAAAATAGGTTCAGTAAATATAGCTAGCAGTTCTTGAGTAATTTTGAAATCAAGAATCTAAGTATTATTTTATTTTTTAATTGATTATTTATTTGAAGAGAGTGATGCAAAGTAATTGCGATTGTAAATTTATTTTTTAAAAAAGTGTGATAGTTTTACTAAATCTTTATTATAATAAAAGTAAATTAAAATACAAATTAAAATATAAAATGATAAATAAAATACAAATCAAAAAAATAACAAAAATCTTGTTAAAATTAATCTAGAACTAATTTTAAAGAAAACTGAAATTGCATTCTCCTAAATCAAATTTAACCTAAGTTAAATATATCACTTTTTAGAAAAAAAAAGAAACTGAAAGAAGAGAATAGAGGACATGGTCACTATTGTATTAAAAATTTAACCAATAAGATCCTAACTGCACTATAATACTAATTGTATTAGATATGTTACTATTAATAGAAAGACAAAATGATAAATTAAAACCTGCTATAATATAATCATTTTATTTTATATTTAAGGTGAAATTTGCAAACTTTTCTAACTTTTTCTGAATGATACAACAATCTGTCTAACCTTTTTTAGTTTTTTTAAAAATAAAATATATAAAAGATAAGCATGTTGTATTTAATAGAATGATGTCGTTAAGTTTGTTGTAAATAAATTTTTATAAGTAAAGTGGTATAATTTTTTTAATCAGAATAAATAAAGAAATAATATTATAAGTATAGAGTTATCAACAGTAAAGTTGCTTGATTTCAAAGTTTGTAATATCAATGACAAATTTTAGATAGTCTTTTAATTGTTAGATATGTGTTTTATTTTATAGTTAACTGTAAGGTACATCCAAATATAATAGAAGTTTTCATCAGCTATCTCATACTGAGAATATAATAAATCAGAAAAATAAAGAGATAAATGTTTTTGTTTAAGTACTTCTAAGGTTGATAACATCTCAAGAAAGTGTTGATATTTCATCTTTCTTAATAAAGATACAATATAACTTGTATAAGTTAAAGCAGTATTATCTTTTAAGATAAAAGAAATAGTTAACTAATGAGGATGATTAAGTAAAACATTTTTTGAAAGGATATTCAGTCTAATTAATTTGAAAATAGACACTTCTTTATAAATTTCTTTGACAAATTAACATATAGAAATTAGTATTGGTAAAGTTTGAAATGTAAAGAATCCTTTAGAGACATTGTGAAAGTTGAGTTGTAATGCTGTAAAATCTGAACAGTTTTTAGCAAGAGGATCAACTTTATTTTTGAAAAGATTATCTGAATATACTTTAACTTTGATTAAGGAGACCTCTAGATATTTCTGTAAAATTACATTAAAAAGATAATATTAATATATGTAGTTGTTGACTTTTAAAAATGGTCAAAGTATTGTAAAAGGAGAAGAAAAGATTTAAACTTTATGAATTGAAAGATAACGACCGCTAAGTCTGTATAAATCTTGATTATATATTGAGAAAGAGCTAATTAATTTATATAGAAAAATTATTATTATCTTTATTTATATAAAATTATTATAGATCTTTTTGTAATTTCTAGATTTTTCTTTTTTGTCATTTTTGTAATTTTCTACTTTTTTTTAACATTTCTATAAATTTACAATTTTTTTTCTGTAATTTCTATAATTTTATTCTAATTAATCTGTTAATTTTATAATTATAATCTAAATATTCTATTAGTTCTATTATTTTTAATTTAAATATTCTATTAATTCTGTTATTTTTAATTTATTTTTATAATATCATATTTCTTTTAAGAATTTGTTTAACATTTAGTAAAAATTTATCTTTATGTTTATGTGATTTTAGTAATTAATTTATCCTTTTCTTTTAGTAAATATTTTATTTATACTAATAGTTTATCTGTATTTTATAATATAATTTTTAATTAAATATTTACAGTTGACACTTTCTAAAATTATACCTTTCAGGATCACCTTATAGTGTGATTATATAGAGGTGTACTTATATGTGATTATATAATTAAATACTAGTATTAATGTATTTATTTTATTATATTTATTATATCTATAATTTATCTATAGTCTATCATTATTTTATCATTGTTTCAATATTTAGTTGTTAACAACTAAATTTTTTTTTTAGATTTTTTGATACTTTAACTGGATCTAAAATGGCAAGTTTCGTTTCTTTTTTTCTTTGCTTTATTCTTCTTTTGCTTAATTATTAAATTAACCAATTCTTTTTTTTTTTAGATCTTTGAGTTTTTCAGCTAGATTCAAGATGCAAAGTGAGTGGATCATTTCTTTTTTTCTTTGCTTCATTCTCCTTTTACTTAGTTATTAATTAACTAATTTCTTCTTTTTTTTAGATCTTTAAACTCTTTGGCTAAATCTAAGGTGTAAAATAAATAGTTCGTTCTTTTCTTCTTTGCTTCATTCTTCCTTTTTTTGCTTAGTTATTAATTAACCAATTTTTTTTAGATCTTTAGACTTTTCAGCTATATCTAAAATGATAAGTTTATTTTCTTACTTTACTTTAATCTTTTGTTTACTTTCTTTTTTTAGATGTTTCTTTAGCTTTTCAGATCTGAATTTTAGACAGTTATAGTAAGCTTTATTTTCTTATTTTGTTTTATTCTTTTATTTGTTTAAAATTTTCCAAATTCTTATATTCTTTTTTTTTTTTAGATACAAGACTAGGATTAGCTTAGATTGGACTAACCAGATCAAGTAGGACTATTAGTTTTATATGAAAAATTAATTTTTTATTTAATAAAGTTTACTGATTTTTGATACTAAATTTCACATGATTTATTATATTAATTTAAATGATCAAATAAAAATTTATTTAATTTATTATTATTTTATTTTAATTTACATCTTATGTAAAATTTTATTAAAAAAAAAGTTTTTTTGAAAAAAACTTTAATAAATTAAATCTATTTAAATTTAATTAACTAACATGAAAATAATATCACAAAAATACTTTTTTTTTAAAAACACTTATATTTGCCTTCTCTATTTCCCAACTATTTACTCTATGATCTCAGCTTTATTTTATACTTTTTTGCTTTACACAAACGCAAACATAAAAAACTTATATAAGTTTGCAATATAAATCCCTTTATTTTAATAAATTAGATTATCAACTATAATCTTTTTACTAACTATCATAACTACCAATTATTAAAATTATTATTATAAAAATATCTTTTATAATACATATTAATAGTACTTTATTTTTTAGAATTAAACTCTTCTATTTTGGCTACTCGCAAATACTTTTGAAATATTTTTAAATCTTCAATATTTTATATAGAATTATCTTGCTATTTAAAATAATTTATAAATGTTTTTAACCCATCAATAGTTTTGTTAACTAAAATAGGAGGAACTTCTTTCTCTTCTTCAATATTACTTTCTTTTTTTTCTTCAGTTAATACTATATTAACTATTTGTTCATCAGTAAGAAATTTCTCAGTTGGTATATTTTGATCAATTATTTGAAAATATTATTATATTCCTTCTGCATCTAATAAAGCATTAAGAAGACTAGCAATTTTCTTATTATCTTACTCTCTTATATCATTATCAACAAATTCATTATCAGATGAAAGTATACCTGTTTTCATTTAATAATTTTAAATAGTCATTATATTAATATTATTCTAAGTCTCAGCAATATAATCTATTACTTCTTTAACATTTAACTTATTATTAAATAAATAAATAATAAATAAAATTAATTTATTATATTTTTTAAAATAAAAAAATAATCATAGATTTTATAACTTACTTTATATGATTTATCCTAAAATCAAATTTACGAATTAAACCTCTACAAAATTCTTGTTTATATTTTGCTTTAAAGCTATAGATAATACTAGCATTTATAGATTGCAAATGTGCAGTAATATTTGGTAAAAGGTACATAAGTTTAATATTTGTAAGAGTAATATTAGGTATTTTTTTTACTTTTTTTTTTGTTTTTTTATTTTTTTTCTTTAATCTTTATAATTAGATCCTTCTTTATCATTAAATTCATTTTTGATAGTATTATTCTCTTCAAAAATTTTTGAATTAAAATGAGATCTAGCATTATCAATAAAAATTAAAATCTTCCTTTCTATTATTCAAAAATAATAATCTAAATCTTTTATTCATTCAACAAATATATCAGATCTTATTCATGCTTTAAAATTAGCTTAATAAGTAATAAGAAGTATTGATTTATTAAGAATTTTAAAATACTAGAGATTAAGAGATTTTTCAATTATAAGAGAATGAAGCTTATGAGAACCTGTTGTATTTACACAAAAAAGTATAAACATTCAGATTTTATTCTATAAAATTAATTAAATAAAATTTATTTAAAAAATTTATAATTAATAAAAATTTTTTAAGTTTATTATAAATAAATCTCACGTTCTTATGACCTGCTATAGCTCCTGTACTAAGTATTTAGTTTGGCTCCATTTGAAAAAAAAGATCAGTTTCATCAGCATTGTAAATATCTTCTTTATTATATAATGATAAAAGTGCACATAAATGTAATCTTTCTTCTAAAAGTATTATAAATAGAACACTATTTAATTTACCAAAAAAATTATATCTTTGAAGTCTATTTCTTTGTTTAAATCTTCACATTTATCCATTAGTAAATTTTAATTGATCCTCTCTAATATTTAACATTTGTACAAGTTCTATTCCTTTTTATTGTAAAATTAAATCTGTTAGAGGAAGTCTAGCTGCAACTACTTGAGATATCCAAATTTATAAAATTTTATCAAGTTCAGGAAATTAGGTAATACAATAACAAAATTTATGTAAATTTTATAAACTTAACTTAACAATTAACCATTTTTCGCACTCTTGCTAAATTTTTGTAATAGTTGTTCTATTTATATTTTTACCACTATATTTTTCATTAAAATATGATGTAACAATACATTATTTTATATGAGGATTAACTGACATATATTTACATATTTCTTTTTTTACATTAATACTGATAGAGGTATAAGTTCTTTTTGATTTATTAAAATTAGTTAAAAATATTATAAAAAAGAGTATAAAGAGTATTAAATGTATTTATATTAAAAATATTTAATTTCAAAAAGCAAAAAATTGAAAAGAAAAAATTAAAGGATTTTTTTTTAAAAAAAAAATTGATTATAAGATTATTAACCCAAATTAATCTAAATAAAGATAAAATGTGTATATCATTTTCTCTATTAACTGAAAATAAAAATGTATATAATTTTTTAGTTATATTATCTATAGTACATCTTATCATGTTGTTAACCCTACGCTCAACCGTCGAACTTAGGGCAACTATGACTTAATAACAGGGAGTAACGTGCGAGAAACT
>CAJVPP010003521.1:0-11414 GCA_910592005.1 Funneliformis mosseae | reverse complement strand
TTTTGCAAATTTATATTAGATTTTTATTATTAATAAAATTTTAATATTTAATAAATTTAATAAATAAAATGTACTGATTATTGATGCTAAATTGCTTGTTCAATTAGAGTTGATTGGCATCGATTGACGTCAGAATTGTTGCTGAATTGATACTAAATTAAAGCCAATTTTAGGCTGATTTATGGTTGAATTACTTGTCTAATTGGAGTCAATCAGCATCAATTAGCTTCTGAATTATTGCTGAATTGAAACTAATTTTAGGCTGATTTATAGTTTATTTAAATTCTAAATTGATACCAAATGGCTATGTCTAATTGGAATTGATCAGTATCTATAAGTGTCTGAATTATTGCTGAATTGAGACCAATTTTAGGCTGATTTATAGTTGAATTTAAGTTCTGAATGGCCATGCTAATTAGTGTTAATTGGCATCAATCGACACCTATTTATATCAATCAAAAAACATGGTAAATCAGTCATAAATAGTATCAAAATCAGCCTAAAATCAGCCATCTGATTTTTAGCCAATTTGGACTATTTTGACTAATGTCAGGCAAATATAGGTTTGCATTACTGAAAGTGAAAAATGCCATATCCTGAGACTTTATTGTCTAATCATATTAGCAAGCTCAAATCTTTTCCTAATCCAAAATTGCTAGGTTTCACATAATACTTCATCAAATTATATGATTCGATCTGCCATATGACTATTACTTTTTACTATGTTTTGTACTTTTTTAATAGTATATTATTTATCATTTAGAATTTGCTTAACATACAATTTGCCTTCCTGTAATACTCTTTATCATATTTACAAATTAAAGTTAATAAGCGAACTTTCTATCTTTATACTTTAATAAATATGAAAAATATTTAGCAAATTTGATCTCTCTAATATGATATGAATAAAGATCAGCATTTTCATATAAATATAGAGTCAAAAAAGCATATGTGATGTATCTAGGAGTTTAAAAATTGTTAATAGGATTCCTATCTATATTCAGCCATATAATAGGAGGTTCATTATCTTGCATTCTATTAAAAGTGTTATTAATAACACATTCTTTATTAGAAGACGAAAGAGAAGTGGGAATAAAGTTACTTCCTATTATTTCTTTAGATTCATCATCGTCATTATTAAAAACATTTTCTAAATCTTCAATTCACAGAAGATGGTCACCTATTGAATCATTTTCAGATAAGGATAGCAATACTTCTTCATTAATTATAATATCTCCATAATAATAGTTATTTTATTTCAGCTAATACAATACATGAATAATCTTAGTATAATGAATTGTAAAATTTCTAAATGTCAATCTATTTATAGACTAATAAGTACATCAAGAAATAAAGGATTCTTGAATAGCTATATTGTAAACTCTATCATATTTTGTAAGAAATTAATAATATTTCTATAGTATATATACTGATTACTATGAAGACAATATACTAAATAATAGGAAAAATACATGTAATTAACATTTTTTCTATTTCAATAAGGTCTCGTAGTTCGTTTAAAATATCATCTAGATCTATGTTGTTAGTAACAAAAATTTTTTCAATAGATTTTTATCAAAGTAATAATGATAACATTATCCTTTTCATTCAAGTTTGATAGAAGAGAAAAATTCATTACATATTAGACAAAGTTTATTTATAAAGATATTAATCTTTAAATAAAAGTTTTTAAAAGTTTTCAGTCTGATTCAGAAAGATAGTATTCATTATATCTTGGATCTGAGTTTTATTCTGTTATCTATCAGTATCTTAGATCTGAGTTTTATTCTATTATCTATTATCAGTATCTTGGATCAGAATTTTATCATTTTATCTATTGAGTCACTCATCAATATTCCTTAAAATATGGGTTTCCTTTTTCTATGATATCATTCACAGTTCTTTATTAATTGTACTTCATGCTGTTTTGCAATTTTAATAGCTCTTATTACATATTTATTCTTTCTATTATATGCATAACAAATTTTACATTAATCAGAATTCTCATTTGCCTAGTTTTTCATTTTCACAATGTATCACAAAGTGATTATGTATTCATTTTATTTAAAGTCTTTTAAGCGTTGTTAACGTTACTCTTTCTGTCGAATAAATTAACTATGATTTGAAGTTAAAAAGGCAATAGCTATAACTTAAATTCAATCAACTTAACACTCTGTTTATTAGAGAGTTTATTTAGTTAACAAGAATAAATTATAAGTTTTATATTTACAAATGTTAAATGTGTTTATTATTATTATTAAATGTATATCAAATACAATGTTAAGAACTGGTTAGAATCTGTTCTTTTTCCAAAGCATTTTTATATCCTTTATATAGGAAATTACAATTAAAAAAAATCTATAATAAATATGATACTATTGACAATAATAACAGAGCTAACAGATATGCTAATTATATTAGATATGATATAAATGATAATAAGGATATAAATAATAGAAATATAATAAATAATATATATGTCCTATTTGGCAGATATGGCAGATTTGGCAAATTTGGCATATATGTCATATTTGACAGGTTCATCAATTTTTGCCAGTTTTAGCGTTTAATATCAGTGAATGTATAATGTAATTTATAACTAATAATTATTTTATAGCTCAAAGGTAAATTTTATTTTTATTATTTTATTACATACAATAAAAATTTCTTTTATATTGTTTTATTACATAAAAAAAAAATAATAAATTGTTAAAATTTTTTAAAGAATATTAAAATTTATAAAAATATTAAAAATATCAGTTTAAAATTTTTAAAGAACATCAAATTTATAAAAGTATTAAAAATATCAGTGTTAAATATATAATTAAAAAATAAATATCAAAAAACAAAATAATTAATTATTTCACAGAAATAAATTATATTAAAAAAGCAAAATAATTAATTATTTCGTAAAAATAAACTGAGAACATTTTATATGTTATACAAAATCTAATTGTTTATTATTTAGCAGAAATAAACAAAAAGTACTTTTTATGTGTAAAACAAAATCAAGCAATACGATTGGATAATACATATATACAGATAAACATTACATACATAATCTGAGATCTAAATAGAAATATCCTATGCTTATACTTTGGATAATGATTTTAACTAGTAATCATATTAAAAGATCTTTAACTTTATGAATTTAATGTGAAATAAGAATATAAATATTTATAAAATAACTGATAGTTGTGATTATAATAAATTTAATTGTTATATATTAGAAGTCATAGTATATAATAATAAAATAAATATAGCTAAATAATAAGGAAAAATTATATTGTTACTACTAAAATTTATTATATAATATTTATTATGATTACTTAAGGCTAATAGTACCAATAAAGGTAGTGTTATTATGATATGATTTACCATTAAAATAATTTGTATATTTGAATAAAATAATAATATTTTTATAATAATATTGAAAAAGAATTTATAATTAATAAATATTAAAAGTTTACCAAAAAATATAAGTTGATATTTTATAAATTATTATAATTAATATAGCTTGATGCAAAAAGATTGATATATGAAAATCATTACCAGATTTTTTTATTTGATAAAAAATCCAACAATTATATCATTTAGATGTATAAATAATATAAAAAGTTAGATTATATTCAAAATATAAATAGCTTAAACTTTGAATTTTATTCTTATAAACAAATTAATTAGAAATAGAAGTTTATTAACTGATAACAAATGAAAGACAATTTTTAATATTAATTTATATTTTTTAAATATTTGATAATATTATAAGTAATATCATAATATATCATTACATAAAAAGTTATTGCTATTTTTGATATTAAGGAATTAATAGTTATAAATATGATTGCTAAACAAAATAAAAAAATGTGAATTTTCAATATAAAAAATTTTAGTCAGTCAAAAAATAAAATTGACCATAATATTTTTAAACTTATATAAAATTTTATTATATCAGTAAATACCTTTAATATTCTACTTTTAACATAATATTATAATAAAAACTTAAAGAAAATAGTTATAAATTATTAAAATAACAGTTATTTTATATATTATTCATATTAGGAATATTATTATAATTATAATGAATGTCAAAATATTTTGCATAAATCACTAATAAATATTAGCTTTTATAACTATTATTTATGATATCAGTTTAAAAATTTATAAGAAAATAACAAAATTCTAATTACAGTCAACTTTTGATATAATAAACTCTTAATATAATGAATTTTTTGAATAAATATAATAAAATACTTTTATTATAGCAAAATGGCTAATTAAATCTCTTAAAATCTTTACTATAAACTTATAGTAAAGTTGAGGTCTAAAATATAAAGTTCATTATAACAAAAGTTAATTATAAATCAGAAATTTTTTAGATAAATTCTATTGCTATTTATACTATATTATAAACTATTAAATGTTATATTATAAGATAATATATTTACTAAGACGTAGTTTTTTAATTATTATTTTTTGAATAATAATCATAATATGTAATGTTAATACTAATAAGTTTTATAGTAAAGTTATTCCTAATTCACTTCTTATATGAAATTTATAAATAAAACTTTCTTTATTAAGAAGAAGAAAATGAACAAATGCTAATACTTAGAATAATACTTCTAAAATTATTTAAAATTCTAATATTGCAGTAGATTATATTGACTATCATTGTAATTTTATAGCTAAAATTTTTAAAGATCTTTTTAATAAACTTTGTGTTAATATTAAGAAACACTATAAATCAGTAGATATTTATATAGATAGTATTTGATATTATAAATATTAAGTTAAATAAGTATTAATATTAAACTTGAAAAAAAATATATTAATTATTTAATTAATTTTAGCTAGTATTGATATCTCAGAAAATTTTACTAAAGCAGAATTATATGAATTAGTAAAATAAAATAAAGTAAAAGTTTCTTTTATGTGTATTAAGATAGCTAGAGAATATAATTACAATTTGTTTATATCTACCTTATTATTATAAACTCTAACTGATTAAAGGAGTTTAATCAACTGTTAAAATAAAGTTATTAGGATTATCCAATATTCAAATCTTTTAGCTATTAGAAACAAATTGTTGCATATCTTTAATGAAAAGTTATTACTAAAGTTATCATTAGATTTTAAAAAAAAAATATCTGATAAAGTCATAAAATATAAAGAATTAAGTAATAATATATTATTAACTAAAAGTGATTATAAAGATTTTAAAATTAAAAAAATTGATAATTAGTAAAATTTTTATAGGAATTTTATATTTTAATAAAAATATTTTTTAAAACTTATATTATAAATAAAAATATTTAAATATTTATATTAAATTAAAATTTTTTTTTACTATAAATATATTATAGTATCTATATTTTTACATCAGACTATATTATTGTTTAACTATTCTGATGATAAGAATCATTTGTATAAAGATAAATAGTAACGTTAAAAATGCATATATAATATTATTTTATTAAAAATATAATAACTATAATACTAGTTATAATTATTAGTAATATTATTATTAAAAATATCATATAATAATAATATGTAATAGATATTTTATATTATTTATTATATAAAATACAACTGTATATTTTTTTTATATTAATTTTTAATTATAATATTATTAAAATTGATTAATATAATTAATATATATGATTAACATCTATGCTTAATATATATAAATACAAGTTTTTACATCTAATTGATACAATTAACATATATAGATATTACTAATATTCAATCTTTTTAAGTTATAATTATTAGACACAGTATTAGAGAATTGACTCTTTTATAATTTATATATAATTCTAATCAATTTCACGCTAATATTATTTGTTTTATTATTAGCTTTATTAATTAAATTGAATTTACTAAATATAAGTAGTTTCAATTACAGATTAAGATTTTCACAGTAATCATGAAGAGTTTTACAATAAATTAATAAAAAATACTTTATTAGATAAGAGAAAATAAGAAGATAATAAGATATAATAAATATAAAAAAATAAAATAAATAAGAATACTTCATAAAGTTGAAGAGTAGTGTTGCACTATCTTTTATAGAAAAAATTTTATACAGCCATTGGTCTGTCTTTTCTAACTTATAAAGAACTTGTATTTATATTTATTTTATTATATATTTTGATATATAAAATATATTAACTATATTAATTATATTAAATATATCTAATATATTATTATGCTAGTTCTTTTAAATCGTGAATAATTCACTTATGATATTATGATTTAGTAGAAGGTTTTTTTTACATAAAAGAATAAAATAAAGGTATAAGATAAAAGAAATAAAAATAAATAAGACAAATATGGTATAATATATACAATCAATTATTTAATAAATAAAAGACTAGTACTGTTTCTGTCAATGTGTCTGTACTAAAACATTTATTTATCAAAAGAATTATTATAAGACAAGATGATTCTTATCCTTTTACATTGACGAACTACTCCTATTTATATAAAAATACATATGTATAATGATAAACTAAATAAAATAAAGAAAATAGATAAAATATATAAAATAATAAAATGAATAAAATAATTTAATAAAATAAATGAATTAAATGATAATTAGATTATTAAATTTAGAAAATAATAAATACAGATTATTTATCTATTTAATTTAGTAATACAAATGTAAATCCTTTACTATTATACAAATGAATCATCCTTTTTAAACTTGTAGATCTTGTATAACATTTTTAGGTGTAATAATATTAAATATATTAATTATATTAAACATATTAAATATGTTTAATATATTTGATATTTTTGATATTTTATGTTTCGTCACAAATTTGTAGATCTATGATTATTAAAATTAACATTTAATCATAATATAATCAATTAAATATCTTTATTAAAATAAATTATATTTTTAATTTTTATATTTGATTAATATTATTAATATATGTAAATATTAAATAATTAAATATTTTTAATAAAATAAGTTAAATTTTAGTATTTATATTTGATTGATATATTAATATATTAATTAAATAATCTTTACTAAATTAGCTAAATAAGTTAATTAATAATATGATTGATATCAATTAAATAATCTTTACTAAAATAATCTAAATAATTATATTTTAATATTTATTTGATTAATATTTTATGCATTTTTTTTAAAATATGTATATACATATAAATAAAAATTTATTTTATATTATAAATTTTATTATAAAGATATCATTTCTTAGAAAAATAAATTATACAAAATGTAAAATTAAATTAGTTATTAGTAAATTCATTTTTTACATAAAATTAACATTTTATTATAAATTATAAATTTGAAATAAAAAATAAGAAATAAGGTATAAATCTAAAAAAACTTTATTAAGTTAGTTTCTTTTTTGTTAAAATTATTTTTATTTTTGCTAAAAAAATAAATTTTATAATTTAATTATAAAACAAATTATTAAATAAGATAATAATAATAAACTTAATACTATGTAAAGATTAAAATCTTTTAAAAATATATAGTTTAATTTAAAAATATTTTAAATTAAAATTAAAAAAGTAAAATACATATATTATTTATGAATACATATTTATTTTTTATTTATTAATATTTTAAATATTATAGTATAAAATATAAGTGTACTAGTAAAATTACAAAAAATCTTTATTAGCATTTAAAAAATAAACATTTTGCTAAATTAAAAAAATTAGAAATAAAAAAAAATAATAGATAAATATATTAATATAAATACAATCTATAAGTTTTATTTAAAAAATTTTTATTTTATTTATCAAATATTAAAATTTATATAATTTATATATATTTTTTAGCTGTATTTTATAAATATATTTCTAAATAAATCATTTATAATGATCAACCTTTTTTAGATTTTGAATCAAAAAATTTGCAAAATTTATTTTAGATATTAAATTCTAATATTAAAATACCTTTAGCTAATATTTATACAGATATAATAAATATTTTAATCAAAAATATATAAAAATATAAGATATTTTACAAGTAATTATTTTTTTTATTTTTATTTATATAAATTTAATATTAATATTTATTTTTATTTTAAAATATTTTTGATCATATATTATTTACAATTAATACATAATATTAGTTAAATATATTCCTTTTTTAGAAAATTATAACTCATTAAATTTCAAAAAAATGTGAATTAGTAAAAATTTTAAAATACATTCTAAAAAGAATTTAGCAAAATATTTTATTAATTACTGTAATAAATTTAATATTCTTATTAAATTATGTATTTATTTTTTAATTTTTTTAAAATTAAAATTTACAATTATAATTTATATTTAATTATATTATAGATTCAAGTTATATAACTGACAATAGTAAAAATAATAATATCATGATAAAAGAATTTGAAAAAAAATATTAATTATAAATATTAATTTTTTCAAAAATAATAATTTTATTTGATGTTTTGCTTATATTATAAATTTAACTATATAAAATACATTTAATTTATTAATTACAAAACTTTTATTATTATATTATTAATATTTATAGGATTTTCATTAGAGTTTATTAGAATTTTCATTATTATTTAACTCATATTAAGAGCTTTTAATAACTAAAATTTATTAATATTAAAATATATATATTAGTATATATATAATTTTATAAAAATATATTAATAATAATAATAAAATAATATTATTAAATGATTTTACTAATTTGATTACAAAAATTTATACAATTTTAAAGATGCTTAACAAATGTTACATTTATACAAATTCTAAATAATCTGCCACAGGTTGGATGAAAAAATATTAAGATTTCAGATAAATATCAGAGTAAAACTAGAAATTGATATTTGCCAAAACTTGATTTAGCCATATCAGGTAAGTTTTAGATAGCTATTATTATATGGTATTTAGCTATAGGATCTGATATCTAAAAGGAAAATCAGGTAAGTTCTAGGATTTTATCAGATCACTTGATAAGTCTTATGTTTTATAGGCCTATCAAGTGATCTGATACATTCTAATATACTATGCCAAATTAATTTTTTTTTTAATTATTTTTTTAATTATCATTTTCACAACCAGCTGATAAAATATAATGAAAATATATAAATATTCATGTATTGTATTTATTGTAATAAAGCCAAAAAATTCAATTAAAAAATAATTTTCTCATAATATAAATACTGTGCTTCATTAAAATATAAGTAGAAATCATAACGCCTAGTTAATATTTTCTCATAACGATTAAATCTAAAATGTAAGTAATTATGTTATCTAAAAATATAACACTTATGTCAATACTTACTACAAGATAAAATGCAACAATATGTAAGTATGTAACCAATAACAATATGTAATACTAAAAAAATGTAACAATAAAACAAAGAAAATTAATTCACATATACAATATGAAATTTCCTGTTTATTGGAATAACTGACATGTATTTTCTCAGATTTCTTTGCCTCACTTCAAAGCATTCTAAAATAAATTGATATAAGATATTGTATATAGGAATGATACAATCCCTTTCTATTTCATAAAATTCTGATCTTCACAATTCGATATTACAATCATCTTTATTTACTTTACAATGAAATTTTATCTTGTAACTTTTAGCTGGCTTATACCATCTTACAAAAGCTAAATGATGCATCTTAGAACCTTCTGGTTGTCAAATAGTATACTCAAAAAAAAATTAAATTTGTCTAGGACAGTGATGGCAAGTGACTCAAATGACCTCAAATGATTCAAATGACTGGTCATGTATCATTTGTGTCATTTCAACATTAAATGATAAATGACCTAGTCATTTAAAAATTATATCATGTGATCTCAAAAATTCTGGCCAAAATAATTAATGTAATTTAATGCTTTGAACGTTTTCATAAATATTTCACGTGATATAATTTGTAATTCTGGTCAGCATATAAAATTTGGTCTGTATTACATTTAAATGACCAAATGGCAAATGATCTCAAATGACTGGGTCATTCAAAGGTCATTCAGAAGTCATTTCAAAATAGCCAAATAACCCGATCATTTGCTATCACTGGTCTAGAATATGTATCAGAAGTATTATCATTTAAAATAAAGCGTGCTAAAATCTTTGCTGATTTTGAATGTCAAGAAGACAATGTTGATCCAAATACTTTCATCCCAATTTTTAATTAGCTAAATTGATTGACTGTCAGAAGAACAGGAATAGATTCATCCAAAGTATTGTAAATATGTGATAGTGTGACAAAATTTTTATTGTATGTTTACAATAAAAATCTGCCAATAAAAGCAGAACATCTTGTTGTAATGATACATTTTTTTTTGATAAACCTAAAAAAGAACTAGGAAATAGTTTAATACCAAAAGCTGCATCTTTTTCTATATTTGATGATAATAAACAGAATGTCTGATAGTCTTTATCAGTATATTGAGAAAGACTTCCAACTGAATCATTAGACTTTAATATTTTAAGACTCTTTTAAAGATATTAATTTTGATTGGCATGAGATGTTAATTCATCCAAAATGGTATTATTTTATATAATTTTTATAAGTTCTTGTTCAATATTCCTTTAACTATTATGAAATTATCCTAAAATATGCTTAAAATATTAATAAATTCTGATAGATTCTTTGATATTCTAGAAATTACCTAATAAGCCATTCATTTATTCTATTAGGTAATACCAAAATGCATATAAGAGGCCATAATCTAAGAAGCATTCATATAAATATATGCATAAATACAGATTAGGTATTATTTTTTTAGCTCTGTAAGTTTTTTCAATTTCTTTAACTATTGTTATTAAATGTTGGTGAGCTTTTTTAAGATCTTCTTTTAATACTATTTTGCATATCAAAACCTTGCAGACACTAACAAAATTTGCTAAAATTCTTCGGTTACACTCTTTTAAAAGGTTTCACATAATAGATGTTGAATATATCAGCATGAAATTTTTTCACTGGTCTGCAGAGAACCCAGAAAAACCTTCTCCTGTTGATATTTTGTCTAGAAGCCTGCTAATGCCTACAAGTACCTGAATTCGATTTGCTCTTTTTTGTATAAGTGATAAATCTTTTGGTCTTAACTTTTTTTCTTCAATCTATAATCTCATTACAATCCATTTAACAATTCCTAAAAAAAGTAGTGCATTAGATCTATAATAAGAAAATGTACTGAATTAAAATGAGATAATCTATATATTTCAAACTATCGTACTAATGTTTCTGATATATGGTTCTGAGGTTACTCTTCTGTCTTGCAATTTTTCTATTCAGGAGCATCATATTGTTATACGAGTCGATTGCGAAGTCTACTGACTGAAAAGTAAACTTCAACGCGTATAGCAACATTTTAGGTATCTGAAGGATAACAATTTATGTTAATAATCCTAAAGTCTTGTTGGCGTCAATAGAATTATCAA
>CAJVPP010003520.1:0-11414 GCA_910592005.1 Funneliformis mosseae | reverse complement strand
GTTAAGGATTGCTAAGGATACAAATCTCTATAATAAAGGAATCTCTTTCTAAACTACACATATTAAAAATCCTTCAATGTGTCAATTGTGTTTATCATGTTTACAAGTTGTTAAAGTTATTTACTCGTCTAAAAGTATAAACTTAAGGTTGATTGTGATAGGACTTATTTCACAGTAATTTAGTAGTTTCTCGCACGTTACTCCCTATAATTAAGTCATAGTTACCCTAAGTTCGACGGACTGAGCGTATAGTTAACAAATTAGTGATTCCTGCCAGATAAATAAATTTTTAAAACATCAAATTCCAAAAATATTTCTTTGAGTAAATCAGTACAATTTTACAAAGTGGTTCACTAAATTAAAATGCAAATTTAAAAGTTAAATCACATGATATATTATGCAAAATGGCATCATTTGATGAAATATCTAAAAAAGGAAATACAAACAAAATTTTGAGTAAAGTAAATCCTATGATTGAATTAGAATTTAATCCTTAAATAAATCATATAAGAGAAGAAGAATCTTCAAATAAATTAGAAGTAAATGATAATCTAATACTATCTTCTATTGAAACTTCTCTAAGTAATAAAAATCAAAATTTAGTCAAATCAATGAAAGAATTTGAAGTATTAAGAAAAATATTAATATTTAGTTACTTACAATTCTATCAAATAGTAGTAAATAGTTTTGAAAATTCAAAAGTAACATATTCTAATAAATATGAAGTATTTAAAAAAATAGAATATCAATAGAAGAATAAAAGAAAAAAGAATTTAAATTCCAAATCAAATCATATGATTGTACTGTGTCACTAATTTTTAAATATAATAAATTAAAACAGAAAGTCTCTAACGTGAATTCCTATAATATATTGATCAGAATTTCATAAAATTAATATCAACATGTTTGTCAAGTTGAGAGCATTACAATGATATATATTTTATCTTAAACAAATTACTAGATGCTAAGATAATTAATGCTATTTTATTATTATTATTATTAGATTATTAATTAATAGACAATATTTTAGTTTTTAAGTATTATAGAAAAGGTTACCACTGGGTCTAAGTAAAAGTAAGAGTTTTGGATTTTCACTTATCCCATAGAAAATGAGAGAGATTAAAAAGGATTTTTAAATAGCAAATGATTACGAATACCAGATACCAGTAGGAAGAAAAATGTCTTAAGGTTTTAAAATCTGAGGAGTAGAATCATTGTGCTAAAGAATTGGAAAAAGGTTTATCACATAGCCTGTAAATAATGTGAAAGTATTAGAATACCTCAAATGGTAAGATATTCTGCCAAAGGATCCAGAGAAAAGGAATAGATTATTATTTATCAACAATTTTGGATTTATTCAAAGAAAAGATTTTTAACTATATAAAATGATAATATTTGATAAATTATAGTGAAGATGTAAAAGAAAATTTTATTAATTAATAATAGTTACATGACATTAGAAAAGGATTACAAGAGTGAAAGTAAAAGTGTCAACAATATGATTGGCAGCTTTTGAAATAATATTAGACAATTTAAAAGGCAAAATGCAATAATGTGCAAAAATTTTATTGAATAATCGAAAAATACAAATTTTGAGATATATGAAAATCAGAAAAATAGAAAAGATACAACAAGGGAAAGCTATTCTAGAAAAATATATAATAAAATTATAAAAACTCAATGAAAACTATAGGATAGAAAAGAGGAAATGGAGCGTAGGTCACATATTAGTTAAAAATGTACGACAAGCGTAAATATGGATCAGCTAAAGTGTACGACATCCCTTTTCATTAATGTTAGCAATCTTTAATTATTACAAACGTGATAAGAAAAGTTAAATTCACAACTTCTCTGATGCAATTGCACGATTACTTCTTGAAATAACCGCTGAAGATGGACTATTTCCTCTAAAAGTCACTCTTCTCTTTCTGAAGGTGGAGCTATCTATTGTTGAAGATCGTTAAAGCGTTGCTGAAGATCATTATAGAGGAACTCTAAGTCCATAAACTCTTCATCCTTATTGTCTAAACGAGAAGAAAGAGTCATTAGTTCGTTAGTTAATTTAATAATTTCCTGTCGTTGTCGATGATTCTCTATCTCCATATTGTTGATATATTCCTGATGTTCTCTGGAAAGAGCAGACTGGCGAGTGATAAAAAAACAGCTTCTTTGTTGTTTACCCATGTTGAAAATATAAAGTTAAAAATATTTTAAAAAGAAGTTTAAAGTTTTGCAATAGTTTTGGGAAGAAAATGAAAAATTTGTGAAAAATAGAAAGAATCTTTAAATAAATATTTATACTCAAAGAAGTGGCTATAAAAAATTCTCAGGATTGTGAGAATTATTTTCTTGCAGAAAAATAAACAAAAATCTATTGGATCATATTGGATAATGATCATTGTATGGAAATCTATAGAACAAAATCCTATTTAAAATTGGCGTAGTTGATCAATATTACCAAATTAGATAATCACGTAATATTTGTATAGCATATTTTTGATCAATATTTCTTTATTTAGTACAAAATTCAGGAAATTTTTGTAAGCTGCATAATTTAAGAGTTTGACAAAATGCAAGCATAAAAACTAAGGAAAATGAAAATGTTAGTTTTCCTGAAAAAGAAACTATACGCAATATTTATGTATTAAGAAAAGTTAAATGACATAATCAGTTGATCAAAAGTTAATTTTAGATTATGTTCAACAAATTTTCTCGTGGTAGATTTCTTAAATATTAGATTTCAATGAACTTTCTGAATATAGAAAAAAGATTAAGCATATTATGGATGAAGATCAGATCAATATAATCAAGCTACCAAGTATATAATTTTATTTATAAATAATTGACAAATATACAATCCAGTCACAATTACTAGTCCAACCCAACGAACTACCAGCGAAAAAAAATTCCAAGAAAAAGACCAAGTAAAAATAAAAATCCTAACCACCATCCAGACCACCCAACTGAAGTTAACACTTGATCTTCCCACAAGTCTTTATAAAATAACCACTGCTCTAAAAACGCCTCTTTTTGATGAAGGTTTTCAGCTTCTAACATATTTATTCTTTGTCATAACAGTTTTTCGCGAATATTTTGATCAGCTACAAGATATGCCAATCTGTCTGCCATAAGCAACCTTTTTCTTTCTTCTTCTTGTGCTTGAGTTTGCAAAGTCGCAAACTGATTATGAACTTTATTTTTTTGTTGCGAACAGAAAGTTTTCATACGTTCGACTTTCTTTCAAGTATCATTTTGAGAGCAATTATTAGAAGACATTTTATTTAAAAATTGTTAAGAAAGGAGATTAATTAAGAAGTTTTAAATTTGAATAATTGGATTAACATGTGTAAAATTTTAATATTTAAGAAAATAATTTATCACGTGACCTCAGTTAGAAGATCCTTCAAAATCAAGCTATTTATATAGAATTTTGAGTCCTATAAGTTTGAAAGTTAACAAATTTTAGCTCTATATAACATTAGAAAAACCTATATTTGTAAGATCAATTGCGGATAGCATGAATATGGCATGCTCCCCTATGATAGGTCACGCGTAAATACGGTGTGCATTCTGCAAAATTCTTTTTGCAAAATTTTTTAGAAATTCCAGGAATTTAAGGACTTAGTTGACGAAGCCTATGAAATTTTTGCAAGAGCTGCAAATTTAGAGGAGGAAATTAATACCATATGAAGTCAATCTTACTGCGTCACAAAGATTGATGAATGATCAACGTTATTAACATCATTAGCATTTTTAACTTAGTTAACATTTTTATTTTATTTATTTTATTCTTATATTTTATTATTATTATTTAGTATATTAGTATTATCGTTAAATTATAATTTATCTTTTATATTTATCTTAGCATTATAAAATAGTTTAGCGTTAGATAGTAAATTCTTATAATTGTATTTTTGTATAAATAGGATAGAAACTTGTCTTTGCAAAAGTGCAGAGATAATAGTGTAAACTCAATAGTTTGAGTTCAAGACTTAAAATCTAAGGTTAAGGATTACTAAGCATACAAATCTCTATAATAAAGGAATCTCTTTCTAAACTACATATATTAAAAATCCTTTAACATGTCAATTATGTTTATCGTATTTACAAGTTGTTAAAGTTATTTACTCGTCTAAAAGTATAAACCTAAGGTTGATTATAATAGGACTTATTTCATAGTAACTTAGTAGTTTCTCATACGTTACTCCCTGTTATTAAGTTATAGTTACCTTAAGTTCGATGGGTTGAGCGTAGGGTTAACAATGGGAAAATGAAAAAATAATCAAGTCTCACTAAAGAACTTTCCGTCACCTGCGTGAATTTCTGTGAAGAATATGTTATCATAGTATTTTTCACAGAAAAACGGAAAAATTATCAAGTTTCATAAAAGAATTTTCCACCTCTTATATGTTTGTTGTAGTATTTTTCACAGGAAAACTGGATAAATTATCAAGTTCCACGAAAGAATTTTCTGCCTCTTGCGGTTTGCCATAATAAAATATTATTAGCATATTATTAGATGGCAAAAGTGCACTAGTTATATCATAAGAACCATCTTCAATGACTTCTTCTAAATCTAATCATTTCTTGTTCAATTCATTTTTTATTTTGAAACATAAGGAATTATTTCCAGTTCAGAAATTTGATTACTTTATTCCAGCTCTTTTGAAAGATGTTTTATAATACTTTTTAAAAGTTTCTGAAACTACCTTCCAAATATTAGGGATGTTTTTGAAGGAAATCTTTAAATTGCTTTGCTATTTATTGTAATTTTTGAATGCATTTAACTTTTTTCCTTTGTGTCTATTCAAAATCTCATTTAGAGAGGAATGGTAATTTGAATGTAGCGGTAATTTGGTTTAAGTATCACAAAAGTTTCTAAATTTTTAGGAAGAATAGTGAACATTTTAAAATCATTTTTATCACTCATAGCAAGAGAGTGAATGGATTTGGTATTTTTAATAGAAGAAGCGAGCGAGTGAATGAATTTTGGATGTTGGTTTTTTTTATAACGTAATGTTACATTTCTTGAGAGAGAGAGGGAGAGGGAGGGAGGGAGGGAGAGATAGAGGTAAATCTGAAAAGCATCTATCACATTGATAAAATTTATTATAAACAATATATGGGAGGTTTGCTATTAAAATCACGTTACAGATATTCATATTTTGAATTTCATGACTTACGATTACCTAATATGTTAATTACAAGTCCTTATATTATATAGGTTTTTTTTGGAACTAAAAAACTAATATGGCGTTAAATTGTCAAAAAAAATTGTCTAGCAGCCCGTTCAAATTTTTTGATTTTTCTCTTTTTTAAGATTCATAGAATCATCTCATTATTGTCGCAATAACGTCGTTCGTTCGTGCAAAAAAAGAATCTTGTCCACTTCAACGGTTCTGTACCAATTAATGTTAATTATGTAATTACTAAGCAAATAAGGATAATTTCATATTTATTATTTACTTAGATATCGGGACCGCGTTCAGATTATTTGATCAACTGTAATACAATACTTAAACTTTGTTCAAACTTTAGTATTCTATAAAAATATAAAAACTGACTGATCGAATAAAAAAAATTTTTATTTGCTAATAAACGTTTCAATCAAAATTATATTCTATTTCGTGTATTTATATCAACGAAAATACAATGTGATTTGTAATGATCGAAAAAGTTTCATTTATTTATTTATTTATTTGATTTTATTTTATTATATTCAACGAAAAATTTATTTATTATATATGATTTTGAGAGTAACCATAGATTAATCAATTTTGTTCGTTGCGGAGAATATGTATTGTTACATGGTCCGCGCGCCTCTGGCAAATCTACCCGATCACTTCGAGCTATAGAACAACTGAACAAATTTGGTTTCGTTTGCATCTAGTAAGTTAGTTTACTTTTTGATTAAGAATTTTCAGAATCGCACTAATTGATGTTACACAACTATTTTGCTGGATAGCGTGACTTTGGAAGATCTTTCATTTAATGATACAAAAAGCTTCTGGAGATCTTTTGGTCGAAGAGTCCGTCAGATGCTTATTCACATCTTTGGAGTTGATTCGGCTGAATCAATACTTTCTATAGAAAGTGTCGAGCAGTGGAGGTTTTTTTTGAAAACGAGTAACCTTTTGTTGTTCTTGAAGGAAATCAATATAAATCTACACGACAAACCCTTTATTATCTTCATCGATGAATTCGATATATTGCTTTCCTCCCAATACGAGGCTGTCTGCAGTTCTCTCTTAATGAAACTTCGAGGCATTAAATCCACCACTGATATAAAGCTAGCTAAATTCTTGGTGAGTGAAGGCGTCCTTGAAAATGCAGATGAACCACATACGTTCAAAATGACTTCCACTTTCATGGATTTGCTGGTTCGGAAATTCGTTATTCCTATTATATGTATATCCATACGCCCCAAAAACAACTGTTCTTCGGCGAAATAATGGTACCATAGACACCCTGAAGGTCTTGTAAGAGGCTATTAATTTTTTGACAAAGGTGTCCTTAAAAGGGCATCCGATTTATCATACAAAACAGCTCATATGAGTATATATTATGTAAACGTTCCTCGCGAAAGCGTTCACGATACCGAATTAAATAGAATCCTGGTGAATTGGTTAAGTAAAGAAAGAATTTAGAAGTCGTTGGTCAATGGCACTTGACTAAACCTCTTCCGAATGGAGGATATGGACATAATTACTGCGACATAGTAATCTTGCCACCTATCACATGCCAGACTTCTCATAACCAGCCAACTATTATTCTCGAACTGTTATCAACAACGAATAAAGAGTTAAGAGAACACTTTGATCGAGTGCAAATCAACTTTCGCAGGCGAGAAGTGGGTAGTTCATTTCACGTGTTGTGAGCATCATATTGAAAACCTTCTATGGCCGACCAAGGAAATGTTGGAAAAGGCTTCAAATTGTAATAGTCTGGCACGATTTGGGCTTTACGACAGTTCGTACGGTTGCGTGCCGGTGGGCTGAGGATTATAAAAAGATACATGTCACTCGTACTAGGAGTTTAAGATGCAATTTGCAGATTAACAGTTCCAGATGCCATTATAAACCTAACTTCGGTCTGATTTAATCTCCGACACTGAAGAGCTCTTCTATGTCTGCTTTCTTGTACATCCTTATCTCTAATTCTATACTTTCCGATTGATTTGCATTCGTATCAATTTCTTTTCACTATATAATATAACATTTACAGTACATCTTTAATAAAGTTTATATGCGGTTTGTAGTGTGTGATGTACATCGAATAAATAAAACTGTATTGTGTGGCGTACTTATGTGATTTTTAACTTAGAGCTATGATTAGTTTTGAAAATTATATCACAATAAAAGAAGAAATTTTTTTTTAGTATTTTTTTAAATAAAGTTTTTTACTAATCTAATCCATCTAAAGTTCAATCTAGATTTCGGTCTAAATTCCGGTTACAATCATAAGATGGTCTACAATCCAGTTTTACCTCTGAATGAACCGTTAACATCTCAACTATTGAAGGCTTTATCCAAAATATTGTCAAAGTTCAATTGGACTCACCTTTTGCTTTGACAAAAAATTTGTTAATACTTTATTCAATTGTCACTCTTTTTTACTTTAACTAATTCAATCCAGATACATGAATTGAATCGTTGATTGATAAAATTTTAATGGGACTTCATTTATTTATCACGACTATAGATTTAAATACAATTTATTCTTTATATCGATGCCATATTATGTAATTTTTTTAAAAAAACAGAATTAGAGGGCTATAAATAAATATGAATCAATACACTTAAATCTCAAAACTCGTGAATGTTTATTTCGATCAAAGTCCGATGACTCATCTATTTTTTTTTTACGGGTAAAACAATTTAAAAATTAGTAATGTTGACGAATTTTATATTTTTATCTATGAAAAAAATATATGTGGTATTGAAATCGTAAAATTTGTCGGAGTGATTTAAATTTGTTAAATTGTATAGGATGAAGTATGTTTTATTTATGGTGAACAATTAAGTTTTATCGAAACGATAAATCGAAACAATAAAAAATTTTCAAAAGATAATAAGAAAAAAGTATAATAAACCGTCAAAAGTATCAATGCAGAAGTGTTAACAACCATCCACAACCGAAACAACCGACAAAATCAAAATTATTTCTGCTCATCATCACGACATTCTGCTTCTTCACAAACCAACTTTTTTATATTTAAGTTAAGATTGTGATATTCTGTTTTAACGCTTTCTTCGGCGTTATTCCAAATAGCAGCGGTTGCTTTACAAGTTTCCGTTTCAGAAGTGTTTTCAATAAAAATTTTTGATTTAATAATTTCGGAAGTGCAATCTAATTGAAAGATCATATACGAATTAAAGTTTGGTTTAAATTTTTTTAGAATTAAAGGTTTGGAAGTTTGAGGTGAAGGTAGTTTCCACGTTATATATGTATTTCTTTCGGGATTTAGAACTACGATACATTTTTCTTCCAGTATATCGGCTAACATACATTTATACGTCATCTTTGCTTGTATAATGTAAGAAATCAAGGGCAAATAAGCAGAAATTCGGAACTCATTTATAGTTAATATAGACCTGATACATTGATCGGTCCTTATATAGCCATATAAGGCAATCAATACTGCTTCAGAAGTTGCGATCATATTTTTCATTATAAATGTAAAATTTGCAAATAAAAAAAAAAATGTAGAAATAGAAAATATTTTTTGAGTTAATGTTGTTAAGTCTGGACACATTTTTCTTTAACTATAAAGTAATTTTTTTTAGTTGATTCCCCTCTTCTACTTGCATATGTGGCGGGTAATTTGTCACTAAATTATTGATAATAAATAATCCTGTGTTTTAAATAAAAAAAAACTGAGATTTATTACTCCAAATTATATTATTCCATTCTTCATCCTAAAATTTACGCTCTTGATACCACTTTAAGCACTTTTTACTATTGTTATTTGAAACAAATGGTTTTCTTTTTGACTAAAATAATACACGTCTAGAAAAACTAGTACTAATTTGGATAAGTCTGAGTTGGTTTAAACTTTCAGTAATTTCTTCAATAGAAACTTTTCAATTTTTTCAAGCTTGGCATATAAATGTTCATTCTTCATGTTCATTTAACAGGATTGGTCTTCCTGAATGAGAAAGAATATTTGTAAGACCTTCTTCACAAAATTTTTTAATGATACTCTTGTAAGTACTTTTGAGTATATTTAAAATACTAGAAATGTTAGTAACTCCATAATTACCTTAATAAAATCCAACAATTATTCCACATTCAAAAACAGTTAGTTTCTTATGATTTGCCATTTTTTAAATAATTTAAATCATAAAATCATATTTTCTATTTTTTTATAATACAAGTTTTTAGTTAAGCCTGAAAAATATTACCAAATTTGATCAGATTTATAGTGATAATTCTGATTTTAAAAAAATAATATAACAAAATTTAATTTGTCTTAGCTATTTCAGATTTTAATATTGGAGTTTCTTATCATCTATTAATCTTTAAAGATGAAATATAGCTTAATAGATTTATTATAATAAGACGCATTTAACAATAGTATTTTTATATCTTTATCACTAATAGATAAAAAGATATTTACATTTTTCATTTTAAAGACTTTTGTAAATAAATTTTTATTTATTGATCTTAAGAATATAAAATAAGCACTATTAGATACATCTGGTTATAACAAATCTAATAAATTATAATTAATCTATTTACAATTATTAAATAGCGAGATAATGTAATTTAAAATTTTAAAAAATGGTCTAAGCAAAAACTTTTGATAAAAAAGTATATCTTTTTATTTAAATAGTTTTTATTTGTCTATTTATAAACTAAATAATAATATCTGATAAAATTGTTCACTAAATGATAGCTATTTTTTTTAAAAATACAAATTAGTAAAAATTTTATATATAAATAAAAAATCTAAAAAGTTAAAAGATTTATAATTATAATATATATTAAATAATTATAATTTGATTTTTATTGCCAATTCAATAAATATAAATTATTTTTTATTTATATGGACCTTTGCAATAGAAAAGGAAGAAACAACTGAAAAAAATAAAAATTGAGTTAATGCTAAATCTGAATATATTTTGATCTAAAATCATATTTGGTATATAAAAATAAAATTGATTTTTTTTGGCTGTTTTTCCTTTTCTATTACAAAGGTCTCATATTATTAATAATAAAGTTTTACTATATTAAACAAGATTAAAGTTTTGTATATTAAATAACTCAAATATTTTTTTAGTTTTAAGATAATAGATGATAAATTAATAGAAGTTTTTTAATAATTCATCAGTTTATAATGAAAACTTTTATAAAATTTTAAGTATATTAATATTAAGAAAAATTACATCTTTTTATAAATGCAAAATCTAATGATTTAATTTAATATTTTTAAATCATTTGATAAATCTATATAAGACTTTTTATAGCAGATTTTTTATATGATTACATATAAAATATCTAATTTCTATTTATTTTGTTTAATAAATCTAATAATATAATCTTTTAGATTCTAAATAAAAATATTTTTGATAAAATTAAATCATTTATTATTTAGTTAATTGATTTACCCATTTTTCTTTTAGTTTAATTTAATATTTTATTAATTTTAAAAGAATTTAAAAGAATTTATGACTTTAATTATTCTATTTTTTCTAGTTTAACAACTTATTTTTTACTTAATAAAATAAATTGTGATATTATTTGACTATTTTTTATTAATAATACTTAAACTTTTTATTTTTTTAAAGTGAATTTTATGTAAATTTTTAAACAACTTATTAACAATTTATAAATTTTAAAAATTTAAAAATACTGTTATTAAATACATTATAATATAATAAAATTAAAATTTTCATTTTATTTTTTTTATAACCATTAGATATTAAAATATTTTAAGTTTTCTAAAATGTTTTAAAAATGATTTAATACTTATAGTTTAAGAGATACAAGTGATTATTATAAGATATTTAAATATATAGTTTATTTTTTAAATTTTTTTATTTAAAAAAAAGTATCTAAAATTAAACAATCTTATAATATTATTTAATTTCAGAATAGTATAAAATCTTTTAATAATTTTATTTTGTATATTGTTTATAAGAATGGTCTTTTAATCTCTTTTTTTTTAGAATAGAAAAATTTTTATGAAAAAGGTTTTTATATTTATCTTTAAATACAAAGAATATCATAGTATCCCTTAAACTGTAGAGTAGGCAAATTTGCCTGCGAACATAAAAAAAAAGTATTAATTTTTAATAAAATAAAATATTAATGTTAATAATATAATTATTATATAAAAATATAGTTTAATATATATTTTATCAACTTTATTAAAAGAAATTTAAGTTTATTAAGAAGTTTTTTAAATAATT
>CAJVPP010003519.1:0-11418 GCA_910592005.1 Funneliformis mosseae | reverse complement strand
TACTGATTTTCCATAAAAGTTATATGTTATAAAACTTAATATTTTTATGGAATTTTTATATCAAATTTTTTATTGGGATGGCATCCGTTTTTCTTTAAAAATACAAATAGGTAGTAATCTGATACTATCTATAATAAAGAATAAATAACAATAAGAATAATAAAATTTTTACTTTCCTTTTCAATAAATTCAAAGAATCTACCTGCATTACAAGTTAAAATACAGTAAACCATTTTTTTTCATTACCAGTTTCTTGAATATGCACAGTTTTTTCACTTTTTAGATTAATTGTGATATTGCCAGCTATATCAAACCAAACTGGAGTCTCATCCATATTAAAAATTTCATCCAATTTGAAAGAATTTCAGTTCTAAAATGAATGACAAATTGTTGAAAATTTTTCAGTAATTCCTGAGTTTAAATTGGTAATTTTTGGGCTATTTTTATATATCATCTTAATACTAGTCCATATCATTTCAAAAATGTAACTAGCCAACGGTGTGACATTTTAAAATCTTTTGATAGATTATTATAAAAAACAACATTTTAGGTTCTTCCAATATCTATAGCATTTTACTTTTGATTATTATATAAATTACAGCAAAAGCTTACTTTTTTATTCTATTATCTAACTATATAGTTTTTTTTTAGTTTCAGGAAAAAAAGCTTTTCAACTAGCTCTAATTCGTCTGCATCTTAGTTGACCAATTTGTACTTACCTTCGTCTAATATTCATCCATGCTAGCATTAAGTTTAAAATGAGCAACTGCTTTATTTCTTTCAAATTTTTTTGCATATTCTGCTACTCGTACTTTTTGAGAAAGAGAATATAAAAGTTTATTTTTATAATGCAACTTTTTTAACCTTTTTTTGTAGCTTATTTTTTTTGCGTTGAGACAGTTTTTTATGTGGCTTTTTTGTGTAATATAAAAAGTTACGCGAAAAGATAATGCTAATTTGCGTATTATATAATAAGATGATTAATTAAATAAAGTATTACAGATCATATAATAAGATGATCAATTGAAGGTGTTCAAAATATAAAATATTTAATATTTTACATAGCTTCTGGAATTGGAAATTTAGCAATTTTATTAGTATCTGAATTTAAGCATCTCTATAGCAATAAAAGGATGCTAAATTTTATTGGTATATGGTAATTTAGTTTTATAAATAATCTGAAGAATGACTATGGAGTTAGAGTTCTAAAAATGACTTGCATAAACTCGTATATTTGACTCGCATGATTATGCATAATTGTAAATTTTAGTTACACATAATAAATAAGTACTTTAAATTAAAGGTATATAGGATAATTTTGACTTGAAACTTGACTCAACTTGACTCATTAGGAATACTATATGGAGTTGAATACTGCAACTATTTGTTTTACTATAAGCCTTTTTTATTTAAGACAGATTTTACTTTTTGAATTTAATAAAAACTTGATTGTTTTATTAAAAAGTAAATTTCAAACTTTGAAGTAACAAGTAGAATTTTATATGAAAGTAATAAAAGATAAAGGTCTTTATTATTAATTAAAAAGTTGATTAAGCTTGAGTTTTTATTGTTTGTCATAAGTACTGATTTATTTCAGTTAACTTGAATGCTATTGAAAATATAAAATAAATCAGTGATAGATATGATATTTTAGAGATCTACTCTAAAATTTGCTATCTAAAGAGTATCATTTATAAAAGTGAGTATTAGTATGTGATTTAAAAATTTTAATCAAGAATTTTTTATAATATCTTTCTTTAATTAACTCTTTGTGTGAATTTTATTAAAGAGTTTCAAATTTTGTATAATAATAGATTGTAATATATGCATCATAAAATTGGTAAGATGATCTCTTCTTAATCAATATCTGAGAGAATGTAATAAGTATTAATATTACTATATACAATAAAGATTTAATTAAAATAAAAGGTAAAAATTGAAGCAATAAGATGAACAATATTATGAGAAAATGTAATTATATTAAAGCTCTTATTAATATTTTAAGGTTGATTCTATTATATGCTTTTGAGATATCTTGAAAAAAAATCCATAGATTATTATAGTAAAATAAAGCATCATATTTAATATTAATCAAATTTTGTTTAGTTTAAAAATACTTCTAAAGGGAAGATCTGTAAAGTTATTACCTTTGAAAATATTATTTTTAGCTAATATAGCTAGAAGTTATCTATTAACAAGTTTAATTAGCATATTTCTAAGACATTCTAATAGAGTAATAAGTCTTGTATGATTAAGGTTGAATTCTTATAGTTAAGGTTTGAAAATTGGATAAACAAAAGTCAGATTTCATCTATAAGAGTCAGATTATATATAGTGACTGTCAAAAGAAATGTAACAACATAGTATAAAATTTTATTAATCATCTAAAATCATGTAAAAGTATCATAGAAGCATATATAATACTGAAATTAAAAAACTGAAGCTATTGACTAATATAAATTTTAAATTAAATTTACTATTATTTAATTTAAAACTTTAAAATAAAAAAATTTTAAAAAATTTCATTTTTTTTTAATTTATATAATTTATCATTCAATTTATTAAAAAATTTAAAATTTTTATAAAAATATGATAAAAAAATATATATATTTAATAAATTTTTTTACCACTGGATATAACCTTCTTTTTGACTAATTATATCTGCAATTCTTTGAGACATCATTCGAATTAGCTTTGTATAAGCTTCAAATTCAATATTATTTCAAGCTAATTGAATTCTTTCCTATAATTGCTTCTTATTTTTTATTGATTCATTTAAACGTCATAATATTAAACTAATTTATTTTACATATATTTGATTAGATTTAAATCTAGTGATTATATTGACCAATCTAAAACTGTAATATTATTTTCTTCTAACCAAGTTCTTTTTAAATGAGCCTTATATTTAGGATCATTATTATGTTAGAAAATAATTTCATTAACTTCATACTCATAATAACTAAGAGTTTCTAATAGGTCATCTTCTAAAATTTCACAATATAGAGTAGCATCTATTCTACCATTGATCTTGCACAAATATCTAATACTATGAGCTATAAAATATCCTCAAATAAATATTTCGCTATCTTTAAATTTTACAATTCCCTTTACGTGATGATCTTTTAGATTTACCAGTCTGCTTCTAACAATACTCTTTACTGTCTGAACCAAAAAGATTGAATTTACTTTTATCTGATTATATTACTTTACACCAATCATCATAATTCTAATGCTTATGATCTTTCGTAAATTTATAACATACTTTTCTAATAATAATGGTTTTTTTGGCTTTAATAGCTGACTTAGATCCATTTTTCTTAAATACTCATCATATTGTAGCATCAGAAACTTGTAAGATATAATCTATTTGAAGTTTTTTTTGAACTTGAATAGCATTTGTATATTCTCCACTAATAATATAATGAACTGTTTGATGTTCTTTACAGTGTTAAACCTAAATACTACATCATTAGAATAACAAAGCTTATTTGCTAATAGGGAGTTTAAGTTGTAAACTATGAAAGAAATAAATATGAATTTATTTAAGTTAAAGGGTCAGGATGTCTTTATTGATGATTTATATTTTAAGAAAATAGATATTGACAAAGATATAGTTTTTATATTGTTAAGATTATACTTTATTAATTGTATAATAGAAGCTTATTAGTTGATCAAGGCGACAATACAGGATATTTATATAAAATACAATTATAAATAAGAGATAATAAATATAATAGTGAAAGTAAATATAACTATGATAATAAATATAATAAATAAAATAATGATAAATGTAATAATAAAGAAAAATAAATATCACAATGATAACTGTGATAGCAGTGAAATTAGTAAAAATGACGATCATGATTTCCCTAATGATCATTGGTGATATTAACTGGTACAGTTATTTAGTGACGTAAACAGATTATTACTAATATCACCAGATCAGAGTTAAATTTAAATAAGGCAGAATGTTTAAGGAGTTTTAATTTTTAGATTAGCTATATTGAAAAACTTAGCATAAAATGCTTTATTAATATTCGCATTTGTGAAAAAGCCAAATCTGACAAATTTAAACATTTATTTGTATAGTTCTACTTTAATAAGCATCAATGAAAGATGGAAAATCCACTCTTTTGAACAAATCACTGGTATAATTCACTTTTCTTTATTTGATTATTCAGAAAGAAAGGTTTCAGCAGCGCAGCAAATATATTATAAAAAAGCATTGTAAATATATTTAAAAGAAAACTATTAGGTGTGGTATTACTAACTTTAAGTAAATTTTCAGTAGGGTCAAATATATAGTCTTCATCTATACTGTTGTTAGTTTTAAAAATAACAGAAACTGAAGTAGTAGAAGCAAGAGTTTCAAGTAGAGAGTCAACTTCCAAAGTTGATTCAGAAAAATGGAATGATAATCACAAAAGAAGGAAACTGGTTCAGTTAAACTCTTTAAAATAATTTTATCATATCTATTTTTATATTTTGATAGTTTTAGTTTTCATTATATCAAAATATTCCTTATTATAATTTTAATCTAAGTTTTGATTATTACTAAAAGATTTTATATCTCATTTGTAATTTATTAAAGATAAATATTAAGTTTATTATCTTTATTAAATTATTACTTTTTAATGATTTAAATAAGTTTTATTCTATCAGATACTTAAAAATATAAACTTTCTTAATATTTTAAAGAAACTATGAAAATTAAAATGATGATTATATGTTATATTAGAATATGATATAAAATTATTTAAAAAATAATATGAACAAATATTGAAAAAAATTTATGATTTAATACAGTTTCAAATTATAGTAATAATTGCGATTTGTAGTAATTGTTTTGTTTTGTTAAAGCAATAAAAATTAAATTTATTATTTTTATCAAAATTATTACTTTTTAATAATTTGAAAAAGTTTTTATCCATTTAGATACTTTAGAAACATAAACTTTAATTTCAGATAAATCTAAAATAGTAATATTATGTTATTATAGAAAATGTTATAAAATAATTTTTTAAATCATACTATTTTTAAATTTTTTATGAATTAATTGAATATATGAGTTTTTACATCGATTCCCCTTGAAGAATTTTTTAATTCTCCGTTTTCTTCAAAAAAAAAAAATAAATGGGAGTTGAATAAATATTGCAAAAGTGGCAAATTTTTTTTTTATTAATAAAAAATTACATGTGATTATTTTTAAAAAAAACAAACATTACAGACATAACGTACAGCCCTTAGCTTTGCCTCACACAGCCTCTCTCAAATTTCGTGCAAGTAGTCAATTAGTAATTGCGATCTCAAAATAGTAAAGATCACCCTGATCAGAAAGCAATCCTTTTTTGCGGCTTGATTATTGAATTTAACAAAATATCTATTCAATTCCCTAATGAATGATTCTGTTTGGATGAATGAATTTACATGTTTATTAGTCAAGATTGTTAAACTTAACGATAAGGACTCAAAATTATAAACAAAGGAAAACATAATATATTGACTATACTCGAATTATATCAAAGAAAAATTAATGTGATGGTAATTGGGACAAGGGTACGCGAATAAATATTTGTTTATCGTAGCTACCAGATATTTTTTAAAATGCGAAGTCTATCAGTCTCTTATTTGAAGGAAGAATTTAATTAATAAAAAATGAACAATGCAAATTTTCTGCGCTATTATTTATTCAAACGTGTCAGTAATGATGTTAGGCTCTTACGAACATTAAAAATTAAATACTTTGATTCTTATTTGAAAATATCATCTCAGGTCCAACCGTTAATACATTTTGAGCTTTATTGTTGCTGTGGACATCCTTAAGAGAAAATAAATTTTAAATTAAATTTTCTTTTTTTTTTTTTGAATCAAAGACTTGATTTGTCAGAAATCATGTTTGTTGTTAAAGTTTTACTCGAAAATTGACAGGTCTTCTTAATAAAGTCTGCTCATACGAATTTTATGTAGAAAAAAAAAAAATTATTTAACGAGAATTTATTAAGTGATTGTGCATAAAAAACAATAATTTACCGAGAAATTTTTTTTTTTTGATTTTGACTAATTAAGATCTTTCGTCTGCGCAGTAGAAGATGCCAGTGTTATTTTTTTTTTTTTTTTTTTTTTTTTTTGTTATAATTGCTACTAAAGTTTGGTTAAAAAAAAATTAATTAAATAAATAATTATATTTTCTTCACATTACTTATATATAATTATTTTATATTAACTTTTTTATTTTACTTTTATACAAAATCAAATTAAAAAATCAAAATATAAAAAATTTTTTTATTTTTTTTATTTGATTACAAAATTTTTTTTACAAGACCACTTTGACTTAATCCTTCATATTTAATTTAAAAAGATTTTAGTAAGTTTAAGTAAAGAAAAGAAATCACCCAAATGCAAATTACAATAAATTATATAGTAGGATAACCTATCACTAAATCCAAATTACATATATTTTATGCTAGACATATCCAGTAGAAAATTTCGTATGCGGTGCCCTATCATCAAAAGAACATTAGAGTACATTGTTTAACCCCGCATAATACTGTCTGGTTAAACTACTTTAAGCCAAGAAGCCTTATAAGTAACTTCACCGATGACCGCACTTCCTATGACCAAGAACCCATATGCAACTTCACCAAATGACCGCGCCTATGTGTAAGCTAGCATAAAGCAAATGCGTAAAAGCATAAGCATAAAGCTATAAGCAATAAAAATTGACAGAAACGTCATAATTATTTTTGGTAATAGCTGACATTTTGGTTAGTATGATCCAGCTTTTCGGCATTCTTTTATTATCTTAATTAGTTTCAATATATGGTGATATAAAATTTCGAAATAAAGATTTTTTTCGGATACTTTAGTCCGGATACTAGATAAACCATATTAAGTAAATTCAGTATAGAAAAATTTGGGGCCCTCTTCCTTCAACCACATATGAATCTGGATATAGTGTGGATATAGTTATAAAAAGTTCTCTATAACACACCCACCTGAATATTCAAATTGCATCCTATCTTTATCAACTTAAATGGAAACATGCTATTAGACAAATTTCCTCCAATTTGTTGATAACCATGAAATCATTGATTTGAAGATCGTTCGGAATATTGTATTGTAACGAAAAGATTCAAAACACTATAAATTGATTTGAAAGGATCGTAACCCGAAATTCGATCCGACTAAGGTTGCCGGGCAAAACCCGGAGGTTTCGACAGGCATCGAAATCGAAACCCGTCGAAACGTTTTGCCAAATATTTTTATTAAAGGCAAAATTGCGAAAGTTTCAACGGGTGGAAAGTTTCAAAGGACGGCGAAACCCATCGAAACCTTTTGATATTAAAATACTATTTTTGAATTTAAAATTTATTGTTTTTTGTCCCATATTTTCTTCATTTAAACTCATGATAGCACATATCTTCTTCTTCATCCATTAAACTTTCATTTGAAAAATCATCATCTAGAGATTGGAACCGGATTCGACATTCGGATTTAAACCCAGATATATCCAGTTTCGGATACAAAATTGGCTCAAAGCCGGGTATATGATATGTATAATTATTAATCTTTAAAAAATTTATTGGATCTGCACAGTTTTGAAATAGAGATTAGATACGATTTTTAAAATTAAATAAATCCGAATATAAAAATAAACCCGGTTCCAGCCTCTATTATCATCTTCTTCATAAGGTAATTTTTTTAATTCATCAACAAGTAGAATACTTCCAAATTTAAACAACTCGATAAATAATGCATTATTTTGGAAACTTTGATCTAATCTAAAATAAAAAGCAAATAAAATCGTTTATTCTACATTGTGATACAATAAAACTGTTAAAACCGTCAAATTCGCAAAGTTATTATCGAAACTGTCGAAACTTTCGAGACCCATCGAAACTCGTCGAAACTCGTCGAAACCCATCGAAACTGTCGAAATAATTTCTGAAAAGTTTCGACTTTTATTAAAACGGGGTTTAGGGTTTTACCCCGCAACTATAGATCCGACCCGTTGATTCGAATTAATTTCATATTCAAATCTGCATATACTCTCCCGAGAAATAGAAATCCTACTAAAATCCTGAAAAAAATTTTAAATCGCTTTGATTTTGCTTCACTCCCTGAAAAATCCTTGATTTCACTTATTAAGAGAGAAAAAATTTGAAGCTTTGTTGGATTCTGATAATGAACGAGCGATTATATTTCATGTCAAAGACTTAACGTTGATGGAACTATTAATAAAAAGTTGTTAATTTAAATATTGTCCTTGTTCTATCAAATATCGATAATCTAAATATCTGTATAGAAGTGATATTAGTGTTATTAGTGTACAAAACATTTAAAACTATCAATCAACAGTCTGTTTTACTTACACCCTCAATCTTCCCAATGCCTTCAAGAACACAGCTTCACATTTTATTGGTAACATGATGCTTTGACTTTGTTACTTTTTGTTTCAGGCTAGACCATTCTTCTTTGAACCTAGAAATCCAGATGACAAATCTACAGAAGACAATCCAAGCCTACTCAATAGATCTCTTCGTTATATGGGTTGATTGCTATGAAAATCAGGTTCTGGGAATTTTTTAACAAAATTGAGATTTTTATTGCATTTTAGTTTTTGATGGTATTAGATTAAAATGTATTAAGCTCTTAATTTAAGTCAAAAATTTCTCAGAACCTGATTTTCCTAGAAACCCTCCTATATGTGTAATAAAAGTATACCTAATACCTCACTGTATAAACGGTCAGCCTTTTATTTTTAGAATTTCTAGAATCATTAATGGCTGATTGTGAGAGGACATTTTGACGAAATTCTCCGCTTGACAACATCCATTCTGAATTATTGGGTTTGACTACTTCCTCAAAAGATAAAAATTTTCGTTGTTAGTAATTTCATCATCTTTCGTCATCTTTCTCTTCGCTATCATCTTTATCTATGGATGTGATATCATTCAACAACCTTGAATTGAAATTTTCATAATCTCCACGTTTTCGTTTGCGGTTGCTAGTAGGTACGTCATCGCCAGTTGACAGCTTGGAAAGATCTAATCTTGTTTGTCAATGTAGTTTGTGACTTGTAAGATGTGTAATTTATGATTGTTTTCTTGCACTGCGGACGAAGATGACGGAAACCTATTCCTTCAAACTCCATTATTACTTCTTTCTAAAATCAAAAATAAAGATAGAAAAATAATAGCGCTAGAAATAGTACTTTGTAAAGATAACCTACCCACAGAAATTGGGTTTTTCTTCAATTATCTCAGGTCCATAATATTGCCTTGTTGATTCCAAAAGAGTTTTATTGTATTCGACTTTTTTACTTCCTTAAAAAATCATTTCATAAGAGAAACATTTCGTCGCTAATACATCTTTTTTTAGCCTACCAATATGAGCTGTTGTTTGTCGTGGAAAAAATGGAAGTCTTGAAAATTTTTTGGAACATGGACAAAATCAATATTTTTAAAAATAAGAAAAAAAAATTTTTTTTTTTTTTTTTTTTTTTTTTTTTTTTTTTTTTTATTTTATTTTATTTTGGTATTAGTTTTACTCGAACCCAGTATTCGAGATTAGAATGTCAAGTGCTTTATACCGCTATACTATAGCAGCACCGACATATTTTTTAATTTGAATTTAATATAAATCTCAACTGATTTTCGAATATCTCACATGATGATCACTTGATCAACTAAATCAATCAATATATTCACACAAGTATCTTTGCATATTCTCGATCCAGATGATATTCAAGTCAAATCAGACAAATCGAAATTAACATAAATAATCAGAAACTAATTTTTGCTATTGATTGTTGAGATTCAATTGCCGTACGAAAGGAAAGATTTGTCACACAAATTTGAACAGTGATGACAAATGACCTGGTCATACTTTGTCATTTGGAATGTGGGTCATTTAAAAATGACTCATGGCACGATGACCTATGTCATTTGGATCATTAGGAATCATCTGGTCATCTGGGTTTATCGGAAATATTAAAGATCATTCGTATAATAAATAAAAAAGATGTTGATAGATCATATGAACTAATTTTGATTAGAACTATTTTTGTTTATTTTATGCAATTCAATGGCAAAAGGACATAATATTCGTGAGTTCTTTTTTTGGCTACATCGGATAATTCAAAAGCAAATAAAAAGGCCGTATGCTTGTCCTGGTCATGTATACGAAAATATACATGCACCTTATCTATTGCACAGACAAGCCGATTGCTTTGTTTCTAATAAAGCGAAATTTTGTTGAGGACATTTTAAACTTTTTGAGAGTGATAAAAAAAAAGAAATTCTTCCATATTATGTACCAGAAGATTAAAATATAATCATCCCCAAAAATATCACCAAAAAAACATCAAATCTAAAAGAGAAATTTGTTTAAAATCTTTAACTCAACCAGGTGATTAATATCATGTGATATATGTGAAAATCAGTTGACTTATATTAAATTAATATTAAAAATTATATCGGTGCTGCTATAGTATAGCGGATAATCTCGAATACTGAAAAAATATATAAAAAAAAATATAAAAAAAAATAAAAAATAAAAAATAAAAATAAAATTTTTTCTTTAAATTTATATTTTAAAGTATTACATAGAGAATGATAATAGGTGATCGATCACATGATTTTTTTCAAAAATAAATAAAATAAAAGAATGTCCATACTCTACAGTATCACAGTCGAACTTGTATTAATCATTTGACATACTTTTTATTACATGACGTAACGCGTAAGAATCCTATATATTCACCTTGATTTTATATAATTTATATATTTTGCAAACCCCTTTCTTTTTTTTTTTTAACGTCAAGCATCATTTTATCGGTTATTTTTTTTTAACCGGGATTTTTAAACGGAAGTCGTGTATGAAGAACACGGAAGGCAACCAGCAGGGATGTTTTCGCTTCCTTTTCCTTCTATGAAATATTTTAAAAAAAAAAATTGAAAATGAAAAGATTAATATCGAAGTAGAACAAAGGAGTATATATATACAGTATTTGGAGATTTTAACTTACGCTCAACGTCCCTGTTGAAGAGGTATGTTTTACATATATTGTTGGCAAGCCCCTGGATTAGTCCTTTGTGTGAGTATGTAACGGACATACTGCCTCGAAGTGTTGCGGTCGACGCCTAACATAAAACTCTGTTCTGGGTGGAAGATCTTTGCTAACGTTATTTTAGATTTCTATTATTTTTAAATATCATTTAGGTTCATTTTTGGAGATTTTACCTTACGCAACGTTCTCATCGTAGTTGATGCAAGTAACATTGGTGTTAGGGCATGACATTGGAGAAAAGCTAGCACATCTAAGGAAGGCATACCGGGTATTATCATGTGAGTATACTTACTTAGTTATCGTCGTCTTGTCATTTTAGCAGCAGGGTGGTCCGAATATTGTTA